>JAVSCE010002091.1:0-199920 GCA_032199065.1 Smutsia gigantea
CTTTTTGTTGCTTCTTTTGTAATAGATTCATTCTTTTTTATTTCAATTAAGCATTTCATTTTGATGTAATTATAAACAGAGTAATAGAGACATCACATGTACTCTATACCCAATTTCCTGCAATAGTGGTGTTCTGAAAAACTTTAGTACAACATGACAGCTAGGATATTGACATTCTTACAGTCAAAATAAAATCTTTCCATTACCGCAGGGACCCCTCATGGAAGCCACATTTACCTTCCCCTCGCCCCAGCCTCTCCTTCACCCCTGCAACCCCTAATTTAGTCTCCATTTCCACAATAATGTCATGTCAAGAGCATTATGTAAATAGAATCATACCCTTTAGGATCAGCTTCTTCACTCAGCTAATTCTCCCGAGATTCACTGGGTCATTGTGTGTCCCATAGTTTTTTCCTTTCTATTGCTCAGTAATATTTCCTGGTGTGGATGTACCCCAGTTCTTTAGCCATTTCCCCACTGAGGGAAATCTGGGTTGTTGACAGTTTTTGACTATGACAAATAAAGGTGCTTTAAACCTTCTGTGTGAACATAAATCTTTTGTCTAGGCTAAATGCCCAGGAGTGAAATTGTGGGCTGTAGCTGTTAGCTACATTTTCAGTTACTCAAGAAACTGCCACACTGTTTTCCACATTGTCTGTACCATTTTATATCTCCCCCCAGCAATATATGACTGATTCAGTTTCTCTGCATTGTTCTCAGCATTTGGTGTTGTCACTTTTTTTTAATTTTAGCCATTTTAGTAGGTTTGTTTTGATACCTCATTGTGGTTTTAATTTGCATTTCTGTAATAGCGAATAATGTGGAACATCTTTTCACGTTCTTATTTGCCATCTGTACCTTTTCTTCACTGAAATGTCTCTTTACATTTCTTGTCTATATACGATCAGTGGGATTGTTTGCTTTTTTGCTTTTGTGTTTTGAGAGTTCTTTATATATTCTAGACACAAGTGTTTTGTCAGACCTGTGGTTTGCAAATATTTTCTCCCACTCTATAGCTTGTCTTTCTATCCTCTCTGCAGGGTGTTTCACAGAGCCAAAGTTTAAAATTTTGATGAAGACTGATTTAACAATGATTTATTTTATGGGGTCAGGTCCAAGAACAGTTTTATTTCTTCCTTTCTGATCCATATGCCTTTCGCTTTCTTACTGCAATAACTAGAACTTCCAGCTGTATGTTCAGTAAGATTGGTGAACGTGGACATCTTTACCGTGTTGTGTTCTCTCCTTAGGGGAAAGCATTAACTTTGCACGATTAAGTCATTTACAGCTGTTCTCCATATAGTTGAGAAAATTCCCTTTACTACTATTTTCCTGACAGTATTTATCATGAATGGATGGCAATTTGTTTTTTAACTGGTGTTCTTAGACCATTTACATTTAATACAAGGTTTGATATGTTGGGGATAAATTTATGTCATTTTTTTGTTGATTCTGTTTTTTCTCTCTTTCATTTTTCCTGCCTTCCTGTGAGTTACTTGAACAGTATTTAGAATCTCATTTTGGTTTATCTGTAGGGTTTTTAGTGTTTCTCTTTGTATAACTTTTTAATGCTTTCTTTAGATTTTGTATTATATATTCATAGCTATCACAGTTTATTCACATTTCTCTTACTAAATTTTTAAGTCTTTAATTGATGATTGCATATTGGTTTTGCATGAATTTTAGAAAGTACTTTACATATTTCTAAAAAGTTCATTAACAGTTTTTATGGTCATGAGACAAATCTACAACATATTTAGAAAAAATGAAAATAATTAGGGTGTTTGTATTTTGAATACTGGCAATTGATTTTTTTGTGTGTGCAAGTCTAATTTTATATGCCTAGTAAAGTTTTACGATTTTTCTATATAGGTTTAACACATACCTTATTAAGATTATTTCTAGATATTTTTTGTTTTAATTGTTTGGATAGGCCCTTTTCAGTTAATATTTTGCAATTTGATGTTTCTTGTATGTAGGAACAATGTTGTTTTATTATTACATTTATTTTGCAGCTATCCATTTGATTCATATTTCTAGTAAATGGTAGTTGTTTTTCAGTAGGGTTCAGTATCTTTTCAGACAATTCCTCTCTATTTCATGCTGCCTACACAGATTCCTGAATTTTAGCTACAAAACAGATGGAAGCATATTCTGAAAGATGCCTAGTCAACAAAGTTGTCCAATACCTCAATAATTTTAGCAAGTGCCACATTTTCACTCCCCACTGCTGATTCACAATCCCTGTTATCACATTAAAGCCTTTGCATTAAACAGCCTTCGTTAGCCTTGCTTGATCCCGTGTTCTCCATTTACAAGCCACCCATATCAAAAATTCATGAAAATGCATAGAAATCCAGCATGGATGGTACTTAGGAGACAAAGCATTTATAGTCTTAAAATACAGAGCGATCTTACAAAGTGGGACAAAAATGATCAACTCCTCAGTGGAAAAATGAGCAGCTAGAGGAGTATCACCATGATCAACACACCATTCCTACCTCCCAGATCATCAAACCAAACCATGATGGAACCTAGCATTGCCTCGTTTCTCATGTTCCCTTAAATGCTGTGCTAAGAGCAGCCTTGCACTGAAATTTGAGTTCTTGGTAATTGCTTATAATCCTGGCTGCCCAGACAGGATGCCATCTGCCTCGCCTCCTGTTTTATAAGCCGTTGGCCTCCTCAGTCAGTCTGCTCAGTTGCCAGGACAAGAATCTCTCTGTTGTTTCTATCCTACTTTCTGATGCCTGCCCGGAGCATCACATTCGAACATGAAAAAAATACTATTTTACCTACTAAAATGCTTGGATAGTCAGAGGAAAGTTTTGCTACCATCCGGGTGCATCAGACAGATGAGTGTGGATCATGTTCTAGCTGCCGGCACCATACGAAAACCGATGAACGAGTTGTAGATGATAAAGACACCAGCCAATATCCTAGCTGTGTGTTAGTAGGACTTGTGTGCTGGTTGGAGATGACAAACTCCCATGGAGGAAACACCGTGGGGCCAGGTCAGAGCCCCATATGCTCATAAGCATCCTTGACATGGAACAAACGGGACATGCCCATTCTGTCCTTCTGGGGGACTCCACACTTAGAGGTACAAAAATATCTGTACCACAATTAATTACCCACAAAAACATTCAGAGATGTCAACCATAATTTAGGTCAAGAGAATTCACAACTTTGTTTTCTAAAATAGCAAGGAAAATCTCCCCAATACCCCAGTAATAGGGAGACATCTCATTAGAAAACATACAAATATGATAAAGCATATAAATTATGATATATGCAGAGGTTATGTAATTACATAGCTCAGAGGTCACCAAACTTTTCTGTAAGAAAACAAACAGTAAATATTTTAGGCTTTGAGTTTCCTACAGTCTCCGTCACAATTACCCTACTGCCTTTATGGGACGAAAGCAGCGATAATCAATATATAAAGACATGGGCACAGCTGTGTACTGATAAAACTTTATTGATGGACACTGAAATATATATTTCATATAATTTTCATGTGTCAGGATGTTTGATCCTTACTTTGATTTTTTCAACCATTTAACTTCAGTGTAAAAACCACTCTTAGCTCGTGAACTGCGTAAAACAGGTAGTGTTCAATACTTGGTCTATGGACTGTCATTTACTGACCCCCCAATATAATAATAAAATCATGTTTTCAAATAGTATTTTAATGCTCATACATAGAAGTGAATGAAAATAAAGGTAGAATAAAAAACCACTTTAGCATATGCCCCCATTTTGGAAAAATTAAAATATAAAATGACTTGACATATAAAAAGGACTTGGAAGAAATAACCCCAAATATTAAAATGTTTTTCTCTGACATGGCCTTGGAGTGATTTTTCATTCCCTTTCTATGCTTTGCTGTGTTTGCTAAATGCTTTACCATATTATTTTTATAAAATGAAACATTACTTTGAAAAATGCTATTCTAAAAAGTTATTCTCAAGCTGGCCTTTCTCCTGCTATGTTAAGGCTTCATTTCCATCTTCTGAAATGCGTTTCCTTTCTTGGCCGTTTGTTTCCACCGTTCATGGATGTTTGTCATCTGTTGCGAGAGCATCTTTTATTCGTTGCATTACTCATTCTTCCCCTTCTCCGTTCTTCCCTCCCTGTGAACTTTCCATGGATGACATTTTTCAAAGTCTATCTGAGCCAAGAGGTGGAAAATATTAAACATATTCATTACATTGGAAAAGAAAGTAGAAAAGTGTCTTATGCCTTCGAGCACCACCCATTTAAGTTTCAATTGTGAGAATGAAGAGATGCCTTAATGTTGTGCCCATGACATTTTCTGTGGAAACTTGAACTGTACCAAAAATGACTAAGAACAGATTTCTCCTTAATGTATGTCAAACCCTACATAGATCACTGGGCCAACATTCCCTTATTGTGGCATAAGGCAGCTTCTCTTGTCCTGCCAACTTCTCACTGGGCTCTGAAGAAGCATAGCGGGACTACTGTGAATCCTGACTGCTCTGAAACTTTGGGGTCCTGCTGCAGACCACCCGCCATCACCATGACCAGGAAGAGGAGGCAGTGGGGCCTCCTTGCCGTGTGCTATCCTTATTCCAAACCTGTCTGCATCTCAATCCCTCTCCCCTAAAGGAAATCCCGTTTGAATATTTTTCTCATCTAACCCGAAGATGGACTCATGGGTCAGATGTTGACACCTGGACCCTCCAGAAGTTGTGCAGTGAGGCAGCCTGTCTGATTATTTCCTAGACAAATCTTTACTGAGGACCTGCTTTGCAATAAGCAATCTCCTGGAAATTCAGGGATGGGCAAGATGGACAAGGCAGCTGCCCTGTGCAAGCACCCCCTGTCATGGGGCCTCGAATTAAGTATAATCAATGAAGGAAGCCTGGGCTCAGAGCCAGAGAAGCAACAGTTGAGGTGTGGCCGTAAATAAAGGACACAAGCCACGTTTGTCATTGTGCCAGAAAACAGTGTCAAAAGATTGCAAATGAGGGTGGGTGCCTGGAGTCCCTTCTTAGTGGAAGCCAGAGGATGGCTAGATACTGTGTGTGTCACGTTTAAGAGAACCATGCAGTGTAGGTCCCCTGCAGAATGATTGAGTTCCTTGTCTTTCATGCCATTGTAAGGGAGAAGGCATGAACGAGGAGAAAATAAGGCCCCTCAGGGGTAATGCTAAATCCACTGGTTTGGCACCAATTCACCCCTTCCCATGTGCTGGGCCTTCCTTAGCACTGTCCTGCACGGTCTCACTGAATTGTGAAAACAGCTCTAAGAGGTTAGTACTGGCTTTGCTCTGTGTATATTACGGTTCTCCAGAGAAACAGAACGGAGAGATTTATTATATACACACATACACACACACATATGAAGGGTGTGTGTGTATGTGTGTGTGTACACAAACATATCCTGTAATCAGTCTCTCTGTTCTCACCCCACAGAGCAAGCCAAGCCAGGGATGAGGTGTACTATTTCTTCAGGGTGTATTATCATCTCATGACCATTTCCCCAAGCCGGCTTGACGCTGCAGTTATTTTTAAGATAGATATTTCCCTGACAAGTCAGTGTATGGTCTCAGCTATCTTTAAATTGACACAATTATTTGCCAAAGCAGTGTGAAAATGTGCCTCTTAGTACATCCCCTTCAGCAGTAGAGGAAATGGCTCTTGATTATCCACAAAGCAATTATCCTAAGAACATAAAAGTGATATCCATCTTGGGAAGTGGCAGTCATGGAGAACGATTCTGCTGAATTGAATGCTAGGACTTAGAACCCAGGAACGGTGGTAGTACAGCCTTACTGGTTCAGAATGCGGCCTGCCTATCATCACACGGAAACTCTTTGCTTAAGGCAGCGTACAACTTACCATGGGGGATTCACACACCTAGGTCAGTTTCCTGAAGAGTGACTCAGGTCTGTATTGTTCATATGCAAATGTGTGTTTCTGACTTGGATGATCTACCTGTTAAACCTTTCCTGCGAAACTTTTTCAGGCTTGGTACTCCATTCATCAGAACAGGGCCGTTGTAACCCATGCATCTCTTGCAAATACACATAGGGCTCATCATTCTCCTTGACTTTCTCCTGGGAAAAACTGTTTTATCTGTGTCGGTGATGAATTCTGGCCTCATCAGTGTGTCTCCTCTCTGGCAGGTCCCTCTGACCTCCTCTCTGGAAGGTCCTTTTTGGTCATCCCTACCTCCCACTTCACATGAGTTCCTTTCCATTCAGGTCTGTCTGATCCCAAGCCTCTCGTCTCAGCCGTCTGAATCTCAGTGTCATCACTTCCCATTACCCTCATTTCCCTGTCTCATCTGCCCCATCATTTCTTGAACCCTGGCTGAAAACATCGCCTTGCTTTTTCAGCTCCACCCACTGAGTGTTTTGAGAGGTTGGCATCATACCTCTAACTTACAAGGACCCCAGTGCCATCAGTCCTCCTTACAGATCTGTGACCCCTTTTGTGTTCCTGCAAATAGTAATTCCACATCCATCTTGCCTTGCTGAGGCACTCACATCCCTTCTTCAGAGGACATGGAGGACTGGGAAGAGCTGTTCTCCCTTGTCTTCATCCCATGGCCTTTGCTTCTTCCCACCAGTCTCATGAGTTATCAGTCCTTTGGTGAAATCTTTTCTGTAGATGGATAAAGAAAAGCCTGCATGCCAGGGGTGAAGAAGGGGAGATGAGGAGACAGTAGGATGGAGGATAGATTTCCCTACCGGGAATATTGATAAGTGAGAAAGAGAACGGAGAGCCACACAGCATGTCAGACTGAGAGTGCGTACAACTGACGCTCTACCATTATTCTCACCCCCCAAACCTCTAGTGGTTCCGCAGAGTCACCGATCCCTCTCCTACTGAAGTGCTCGGCTGAATTTCTCGTGGTGTAAACATATCTTGCACAATATATAGGTTTTCACCCTTAAAATATCATTCACACCAACATGGGCATTTCTGAGCTAAGAACCAAGAAGGAACACCTAAGCATGGGAGATAATGAGCTTTATTTTCCTGAAATCTCTCAAAACGAGATGAAAGGTGGCACTTGGCATGTACGGGTCGCCAGTCTCTCCAAGACCTCCTCCGTCCTTCAAGGATTCCAGTAACCTGCTATTTTAATTCTTCTCCTTTCTGTTTCTAAAGGAAGCACTCCATGTTTTCATCCTTAAAGTATTGATGAGCAACCCATTTACTAAATAAATTCGTAGAATGTAGAGCTGGAGGAGGTAATTACGAAAACATGACCAGGGACCAAAATATTCCTCCATCGCCAACTGCTGGGATTCATTTATGGGAAATCAGAGACGCTGCAGACCCGTATGTCCCACCATGCAGCGGGATGCTCGCCAACATCCACCCTGTTCCTCTCCCACATTGCAACCTTTCTGAGAAAGGAGCGTCTGTAAATGTAGGAGTTCTCCCTGCTTCTCAACATACGTGCTAAATGTCATTCATCAGCACTGTTTCAGTTTTAGCTCACTTGCTGCTAGGCAAAAGTTCACGGAATTGCATAAGCTCACACTCACAAGGTCTTCCGCTCCTACTTAGAGTCCTTCGTCTGCTCTCAGAAATCTCTGCCCTTCGATCTAAGACATCTTCAAGGCCGCTCATCAGTGACCTTCTAAACACAGTCACAGCCTTAATACCGGTTGTAGCTCAATTTATGCCACACTTGACGCTTGTTTTTTAAAAGTTTTAATTGTTTTCTCCTTTTAAAAGGAGTCAACAGCCCGTTGCTCCGACCACATGCTCCCTTCGGACTTCTGCATTTGTTCCCATGTGGGCTACTGAGGCAGTTTGGGGGTCTCAGAGTTTCCAAGCAGTGAGTCGCCTCCTGAGTGGTGTTGACCCCAATCGTAGCTACATTATCACTGGATAGGGGGCCTGGGGATACAGGATATGACTAACTTTGCATCAGAGAACTTATTTTGCCAAGAATAATACAGCTATGGTGGTGCCATGAGGCTTTGTATACATTCTTGACGGCTGAACATACAAGAAGCTTGCAGGAAACTGAAGAATTACTCAGATCCAGGGCCTGAAGTTCTTCACAGACACTTGACGGTGAATGTGGTACAGGTGTCATGATCCAACCTCATTCAACACCCACCGGCAGAGCTGCTCCTAGGTCACAACCCCTGAACTGGGGACGCGCTCATGATGACAGCTCGTGTACATCTGCAGCCTGTTACTGATGAGTCCCAGTAGATAAATACTCACCTAAAGGCAGCATCTCCCAAAGCAGAGGAGAGGGATTACTTTCCCCTCCAAGGCTCCCCCTTTCTTTCTCAGCACGGTGAACTGAGGGACTCAATAATGTGCGGTGGTTTTCATAGATCATCTTCACACACATTTTTCTATCATATTCTCTGCTGCACGTTCTGCAGACTTCAAGATGTGAGTCTAAAAATAAAGACGCATAATCTCTACTATTCTTAAAGCTCTGGACAATTACTGACAGGGGAAAAAAAAACCCAGGGGATGAAAAATAGAGATTAGAAAAATTGCATAAGAAAGTCATTAGGTACAATACATCATTTGCTATATGGTGCTCTGCGATCTTGAATTTTAATAGTGAGTCAGAGAATAGTTAGGATTTTTACTGAGTATTATGATCTGGTAAAATTATTCCCATCAGGGTATTTTCATAAGGATGTCCAAGATTAAATTGGTATTTAAATATACCTTTCTAAAGCAGATATCATTTCCTATATTTTCAAAAGCGATTATGGCTGTATGCTGTCTTATTAACATTAGCCAGTGATCAATAATACGGTCATCCCTAATTGGAAAAGTCCCTGAAATGATGCCTGTAGTTCATTGCACAACAATGGAGTAATGTTTCTTCCTATCTAAAGAGTATTTCAGTATTGACAAGGGCCTCATGTATATATATGTAGCCGGAAAGGTCAGTATGACTCACAGCATGGCACCACACTTCTTGAAAATATGGCTGAAAAAATATGTGGAATGCACTTCTGAAGCTCATGGGTCTAGGAGGCAGACTCACCTACAGATATAGGTGAGCCCGGGGGAACAGAGCATCCTGTTTGGGGCATCATGAATTCATGTGTTCAATCATGCATGCACTGTGAAAAAGAACGTGTTGACTGTGGAAGAATGGTAAATGAATATACTTCCAGTCTCAAGCCGCTTGTCATCTTGCAAGGGAAACAGAGAAATAACTAAGCGGCACAAAGCAATGTGAGGTAGATGCCTTACGAGAGGCACACACAGCGCTTTGTGAGGTCAAACCTGGTGCTGGGTGTTCAGATTGGGGAGGGGCTGGGGAGGTGAGATGTGCAGATGGCCGGAGCCAGTGCCTTTCTATTTGACTTGTAGGAAAGCATAGGTGCTGTTAAGTTCAACAATAAATAGCCACCTAACTCGTGAAGCCCCAGACCCAGGGGTTTGTGATAGGAGATGTTCTTCCTCTCTCTGTGGAAAGGCACAGAGGAGTCAAAATTGCCTGTTAGCAAAATGCCTTTCTTATTTTCTGAAGTGTTTTGGCAAACCAACTCAGCTAACTATATTGTCTTTTTACTATTGGTTTGTTATTAACGTTGTTATTTAGGGTTTTTTTTTCAGATTTTTTCATCACTGTTATCATTGTAATCTATCTGGGCTTTAAAATACTGCCACAGGGACGTGGTATAGATCATACTGCCTCGGGATACTGCCAGAAGAGGTAGTATTGAGTAGTGGGTGACAGTGGAGCAGTGAAGGCCAGAGGTGAATTCTGCACTAAGGACGCATCTGTGGGATCTTATGCTCTCTCTGCCTCATATTCCTCAGTTGTAACACAAACATCTCTAATCGTATATTAGGGTCCTAATGAATATTTAAATGAAATAATATATTAAAGTGCTGGATCCAAGATACAGACTGAATGACTACCAAAATTTAAAGAAATATTTTCCCATATTATTATACATACTTTCCTATTATCATTTCAAATAGTTGCAAATGGTTCCATCCACCATATATGTCACTCTGTATGTAGCCCTTCTTCTATCTTTCAACATTTGTTTCCACTTTTATGCTGCCACATACTGTTCAGTTACAAACTTCTTTATGCACAAAGCATTTTGCATATTGAAGATTCTTCCCATGGGCATAAAATCCCAGAAACAGAATGACTAGTAGAGCATCTAACATGTTTAAGGTTCTTGTTCCATCTTGCTAATTTGCCTTTTAAAGTATGATATAAAGTAGAGGACATTTTCTGGGGATGTTTTAGGGGCACAAGGTCTTCCTATAACTGACAGAATTATTCTCATCCAGACCTTGTAGAGTATCACTTCATCCAGGAAGCTTTTTAGACAAACACCTGGCAGCAAATGTAGATTCCATTTCCCTCAAGCATGTCAGGTTGCAGTGACTGTAGCTCAGATGTCCCTGGGGGAGGTCACCAATGCCTTGGGTGGGCATTCCTGCAAGGTACACATGGGTCCTCTGCATGACCACACAGATGTGCCCATGGCCAGTGACCAACATTAAAAAAATAGGGTGGGAAAGATGGTTTAAAAGATGCTATGTCATTCTCCTTCCTGCTCTAATGACTTCCCTGTTTGCAGAAGCAGTGGGTCTGCATTTAGAGCTTAGAGACCCCTCGCATCTCAGCCTTGTGGAAACTGGTTTGTGTTGGGTGCGTTATGGCGCATGGCAATGCATGGTGGAGTGGTCACTGGGAATCACACCTTCTAGTTCAGGCTCTGTGCTTGCTGCTAAGGCCAGAAAGCATTGCACAGACTGATGTGGGACTGACTGGGTATTAAAATGCACATTCTCTTCTTGCAAAGTGGATGGAGTGTGGCGTCACGTAGAAACCTAACATAGCAAAGCAAAGTAAATCAGAAATGGGAAACAAAAAGAATGAAAACTGGGATGTGAGGATAAAGCAAGTCTGGTTTGAAATCCTGAGTCCTCATTTTGGATGAGAGGTGGAAAACCCTTTACGGCCCCCAGCACAACGCTGGGAGATAGGATCCGATACGTAATGTTACGTGTGGTGCCTGAGTTCACCACAGTGTGAACTGATCCTTACCAGACATGGAGTTGTGTTCTTCACGCATCGTGTTGCGTCATTGGCAGGCCAGCTGCCAGGTGGGAACCTGTAATAATGAAGGAGAGCGTTACTGCAATTAAAAGAGAGGAATAGGGACTTGAGTTCACTTCTGGACAACTTTTCCTGTTAAAAAAAAATTAGAGATGCAGAGGGAGTTGCAAACGGTGGACAGGAAAGGCTGTAAATCCCTCATCCACCTTCCCCAGGAAAACATCTTGAGCAGCGAGTGCCTATCACAACCAGATCACTCACGTGTTTCAAGAGGAAAAAGCCTCTGCATTTTAAAAGGGGACATTCCTTTTTTTCATACTTGAGAACACCATCCTTGACTATGTGTGACTTTGTGACTGAGGAAGCTATGCATTTTGGTTTCTCTGTTATTTATTCTTAAAAATAACAGAACTTGGTTCTCTGCAGTCTGATATAAGGGGAGGCCAGTGTTTGCTGTGAAGGGCCGAGTACTTGATGTTTTGGGTTTTTGAGCCACACAGTCTCTATCCCAGATACTCAACTCCGCCTCTGTGGGTGTAACTGTGTGCCTAAGAACTTCCTTTTAAAAACAGGCAGGGAGCCTGACTTCGCTTGGGGGCTGCTGTTTTGTGACCCTCCCCTAAAGGAGCCTATCTAATATCTGAATCAGAGAGAATTTTGAGAGTTCAGAAAATCCAGTTATATCACCTCTGTATTATTTATCCAGACTAAGCCCAAAGATAAACATTTGGGAAATGAAAAGAAGAAATTTTTTTATCAGCATGCATTTTTTTAAATGTCACAAAAACAAGTTGACATGAGGAATTTACTTGTATATAAAAATTCCAGGATGCATCTTGGAATCAGTCTACCTGCCTATCATCTATCCATTATCTGTCTGTCTGTCTATCTATCTATTATCCATGTATCTTCATGTATATCTACAGTTTTATCTTTTTACGGCTATGTGTGTCTGTGTGCATACATATATATACACACACACACCTGTACACACATAGACCTATACACACACATATGTAACTTTTATTGAATTCATATACACACATTTATTTCCATAGGTGACCATTTCCATACATATGTGTCTATGAGTACATTGTGAACACATAGTAGAACACTTTTGATATCACATAGATAATTCTCAAAAGGTATGTTGGAATCTCTCTTTCCACCGTGTTAGAGCTGCAGAAGCAAACTGAACCGTTAGGGTACAAATTACTTAGGTCTTTGAAAAGGAGCAGTGGCAAGGTTTTTTAAATTTAAACTGTTACCAAGTTCAAGCTTGTGACATGTGCTGCACAACATGCCAGGAAGTCGAGAGACAAGGTGTCTGGGCAAGGAAGGGGACTTTATCGGGAAAGGCAGCGGATGGAGGAGGTGGACACATGTCCTAAAGCCCCATCTTATCTCAGGGTTGATTCAAAGCTCCTTTCCTATTAGGGAAGGGGGAGCTGGAGGGGGCTGAGGTCAGAAGCTGATGGTCAGCCTCAGACATTGGAACATCGGCAAGAGTCTGAGGAGTGTGGTGACGCTACTGTCCTGGGTTATCTGACTCTTGCTGATGTGGCTCTGGTTACCATGTTCCTGTACGTCCTTCCTAAAACAACTGTCATTCCTGTACAGGCTTTCACATCTTTTTGTGGAGGCAAGTTTCGGGTAAAGGGGCCGATTGCACCAGTCTTAGATCATGAGCAAAATCCCTGTGGATGGTTAACATACCTGTGAGCAGGGCTGCAGGGCTGAGCAGAAGCTTTCTGGTCCAAAGATTAAGGCAACCAAGAAACCCATACAAGATGAAGGCCACGCTTTGTCACCCTGTTACAGCCCAGCAGCCCCCATATCAGATGCATGAATGCCTTGTGCCAGAATGCTCTAAGATGCTCTCAAGGCGTCAGATGGCGGGCACTCTGGCTGATGGCTGTCAGTACTGCCCAGTTGGCTTTCCACTGGATGAACTCCTTTGGGGCCGCCCCGGGGACTGGAGGAGTTTCTGTGGACCCCTGTGGCGGATCCCTTTTATTAACAGGGCTATTATTCCAGGGTGGCTCATGGCCTTACATTTGAGGAGGAAAAAGTGAATCACAGCACTAAGCGACTTGGAAAAGAGATTGTTTCAATTGTAAACATCTTACTGTTGGGGACATCTCTCTGGGGATCCTTGGGCTTTATCAAATGAGATAAAAATAAAATTTAATCATGGAATGAGAAAGTGGGAATAATTTAGAAACAACTCTCAGAAACAAATATCTTGAATTGTTGAGGATGTGATCCTTGTGCTCCTTCATATAAAACCCCAACTGTGTACATAGTGTCTGCTCCATTAGGAGAGGTATTTAATCATCCCTTTTCCAGATGGGAGAATGCCGGTCACCTTGGGATGTTTTCGGAGGTGGTGCCCATGCAGTATCTCAAAAACAAAAAACAAAACAGTTACTTCAAAAAGGTATTTCATTCATTTGTTCTGTAGAAGGAAGGGTGAGCAGCCATCCCAGGATGGGGAAGCTCCCAGGACATGGAACTTTCAGTCCTAAAACTGGGACAGACCGTGCAGACCACACTGAAGAAACCGGGAACGGCACCATCACCCTGCCAAGGGCTTCTGTGGTCCAACATGGAACAAGAGAAACTGTGGCCTTAAATCAAGTCCCACTGTTGTTTCCACTGCCACCCCTCACAGAGCCTCAGTAGGCTCGTCAGGAAGTGAGACGTGTGAGACCTTCCCCATCACCAAGCCCTAGAAGCCGTCGTGCTCAGAGGGTGGCCAGGTCTGACCTTCCAGCTGAGGCTTGGAATATGGAGACTGACTCAACATTTTATCATAACACCCTTTTAAAGAGCATGATTTTAAAGAGAACAGGGAAAGGAACGGGTATGTGCAGAGTGAAAGAGGGCGTACGAATATCTGAGCACACAGGAGGGGTCATTTACAAAGCCACTCATCGCGGTGTTGATCTTCCAGGGCTTCTCTGCCACTGTCGACAGTGGGGCTGGGTTGCTCTTGGTCACGCAGGGGCAGTCCTTGTCCTGTGTGATGCTGAGCAGCATGCCTGTCCTCCCCTTACTACGTGTCAGCAGGAACAACCCCATACTCTGTGACAAGCAGCCGTGTCCCCAGACAAAGGGGCATAGTCACTCTCAGTTACAGCTCATCATTCATGCGGGCCAGACTTACAAATAGGGAGTACACAAGCACACAAGCAGGGTGAGGAGGCGGGCCCTCAGGAGGACATCGTGCCTGACTCCCACCCAGCACTACGACTGCCTCTATGCATAGCTTGGAGGGCACCGTGCCCCACCGCCCACCAAGGACCAGGGCTGTCTGAGGCATCGTGTTCAGAACCTCCAATGACAAAGACATTGGCCCTTGACTTCAACACCTGGCGTGTTGTTAACGACTGTCATATCCTTCCCTTGGCTCTCAGACACAATTCAGGAAGGAAAAGAACATGCAAATACTCGCCTCGCTGCTCTAGAGGACTGTGAGTGGTCCTCCCGACTGGCTCCTACAGGCTCTTGTGTGGGGGGCAGACAGGAGCTCCACCAGGTGTTTGCACTCTATCCCTCTCTCATGCTGCTTCCACTTTGCCCTTCCACTTGTCAGTTAAAATCAGAAGCATCAAAAATGTAGAAGACATTTAAAAATCTGGCAGTTTGCTCATGGACTCATTAATGCCATTGTAAAAGCCCTTGGGTTTGGGATGGGGTTTGTCAAGTTCAGTATTGCTGACGTTTGAGGTCGGACACTTCTCTCTGCACTGTGGCGTGTTCAGCAGTGTCCCTGATAGACATGACCTGGGTTGATGAAATCCCAAATGTTTGCTGACATTGCCAGACGTCCTTGGATAGTAGAAAAGCTCCAGTAGAGTTCCACTAGTTTAGGGGATAAAGATGAATAGCCCATGAGGGAGAGTGACCTATTTACTTCTCATACTTATTTCAAGATTATTAGGTCTTCCCTGGGAGATTAAAATCCACGGGGGTGAAAGTTTTTCTTTTAAATTTCTTATTCTATTGCTGTATCCCCCATCCAGATGATCACAGATGCTCAATAAATAATATCTACCATAGGGCTCGTTGGAGTTGCAGGAGAAATCAGAATAGGGGAGAGGAAGAGAGAGCAGCTGGCAATTTCAGAGACTTCAGAGAAGAATGGAGGAGCGGCTCCCTGGGGGTCAATACAGACCAATCTACATCAGACCTACGCATTCAAGCTGCAACACGCCAAACACAAAGAAAGGAAGAGAGGATGTAATTCCCAATCCAGTACGGGAAACACAGGAGAGAAATTTCTATCAACCCGAAAGCAAAGAAGGAAGTAAGAAAAACACTCTTCTAAAAAAAAAAAAAAAGAAAGAGTGTTGCTGAGAATGTGAAGCAAGAAGTCAGGCACAGCCAACAAGAGTTTTAATGGCTCCTGAAGAGCCAGTGGGGATTTGCTTTTTACCCATGTGCACAGGGATATGTGTGCAAGAATGTTTATTGTCATTTAAATGAAGTATTCCACCTGGAGATGAATTGTGCTGGAGGCAAAACACGCCAGTGAACAGTGAGGTACCGAGAGCCCAACTATCGCTGCATGACCTTCAGGAATGGGCTTCCCACTGAAGCATCCCGGGGTGCAGAGCATAGAATGCAAGTGTGACGTCTAAGAAAAGATTCGCTGCATGCGTGTGCAGACAGGCCAAATGCATCAAATGTGTAAGTGGCGTAGGAATAATCCTGTGTCATCAAAGTATAAAGCGGTGCATAGATCAGATGAAAAAATTATCCGAAAGAGCGGTGAGTGGCCATACGGAAGAGGCTGGGGATCGCCCGCCAAGGTGCTTGCAGGAGCCGTCAACTGCATTCGCAATACTGTATTTCTTTTGTGTCTCAATTTATTTCTGTGTGGTATCTGTGTAAAACAAGTAAAAATACAGGCAAGAGGGGAACATAGGCAGAAATAAATACATTTTATTTTTGTGGAGGTTTTACCTTTCCCACCTTCTTTACCATGTTTAAATGACCCCAACTCACTTTTAAACAAGTATCTAACGTAGCCGTGTTTCAATGTCTGGAGACGGTTGATCACCGAAAGCGCCTGGGTGGCAGTGCAGTGTGGGTGGAATTGTGTCCAAGTGTGGACAGTCTCAGCCCAAGGCTGCCGGAACTGTAAAGGTAATGTTTACCTCGTTAGCGAAGTGCATCCTTAACTTGGTTACAAAGAAGCCCTCCCCCTCTGAGGATCATCGACACTCAGAACCTTCGGATGTTGTCGCTAACACAGGAGGGTTTCTAAAACACAGCCCATGCCTGGGTATCACTGGGGCAGAGTGTACATCGATTGTTTTGATGTAGAACAGGTGTGGCTGGGAGTATGTGAATGGTAGGCAGCAAATTTGTTCCCCCAGACATCCTGTATTAATATGATTAATTCATTTGTAATGAGCTCATAATGCACATCTGAGCTCTGTGTTTATAACTCCAGGTGTTAAGTCTCCTCTTAGTATTTCCTCTCTGTGCACCCGACATCATCAATCCCAGGGAAGCCACAAAGCTCTGGTGTGGCCACAAACGCATGGCATTAGGTAGCACCATGCTGGCCGAAGATCCCAGCCAACATTCTTGGGGCAAAATTTTTGCTCAGTTTTAGAAGGACGGATGTGAGCCCAATTCCAGGAAGGGAGAAATGCTCGTCAAAGAGCTGATGGGGGATGAAGGCAGTTCAGGTGTGTGAAGAAAGCCCCTTCTCAACACCTTGAAAATATTCTGTGTCCAGCAGTGCCTGAGGGCTTGCCTGCAGGTCAGTCCCCAGTATAAACTGCGTTCCCCCCTCCCTCCTTCCCTGAGTGAATCTGATGGGACGGATCGTATCTAACACTTTAGAGTCTTCAAAATAGGTCCAGAATCCGACCTGTGTGTAGAGCCTTGATCTGCGCCACAGGGGACCATGTCTCCCCGGATGCCTTAGGGATCCTCCTGACCCACATCACCAGACTGGACACCCTCCACCTGGCCACTGCAGCAGCCTCCGACCACCTCCTGCTCGAAACCCTGTAGGCCCCTGTTTCCTTGGAGGCAAAGGCAGAGTCCCCGGTATGTTGGAAGGCACCGCACCTTGGGTCTCTTCCGCCTCTGCTTACCTCTCTGACCTCACCCCCTCCTGTTCTTCTGAACACGCCCATAACCTCCGCCTGCGGCCTGCTTCCCCGTGCCCAGCACTGCCAGACCCCCCTCCCTGCAATTTGAAGCCCCACCCGTGATGGGACGAACCTCATTCACAAGTGGATGAGAGGCTTTAGTGTGCAAAGGTGCAACGCTCAACAGGTGTTTCCGTCCACATCACTTCTGGTTGCCCCTCAGTCGGTATCCCCTGGTGTCTGTGCCACCATCAGGGACTCGATCTGAGAGGCTGACCCTCACCACTGTGCTGAAATGTGCCCCTCTGGGCAGTGCCAGCTGCTGATGGCATCCTGTCCTGATGGAGCACAAGTGCATCTTTCCAATCCATCTCCAGCCCAGGAAAAAACATTGGTACTCAGCTGCTACACAGGTTTTGTAGAAAAGTATGATTAGTGAAAATAAAGTGCACAACTTTATCAGAGTCCGCAGATTACCACTTGATGAATCCCTTTATGCAGTTATGGTCTCAACCATCTTATTGAGACGCTTTCTCCCTCTTTCCCTCTCTTCCCTCTTTCCATCCTACTTCTCTGTCTCTCTTTCTCTCACTTTCCTTTTTTGGCAGGAATCAGATTCATATTTTGAATTTATTTATCCATTCAGCTATTTCTTTTTTCATTTTGTAATCCATTCAGTCTACGTGTTAGCATTATTTCTTCTGCCTTCTGAAGGATTGTTTTCCTGCCTTTTAAAAAAATCATGTCCTCATCATTTATCACCTAAGTTCTTTCAAGAATTTTAACTTTTATATTCTGTGTGTAGTGGTATTTAGCACCATTTTTTTGGCTTAACTCTACAGTTAAACAGATCCCCCTTGGCAGCTGCTATTATCATGCCTTACTGTCTCTAATGGTACTTTTTATATTTTAAAATTCTGATGGATTTCTCATTTTATTGGAGGCCATCTCCAAATGTTTATGCATTGCCAAGAAGACGTCATGAGTGACATATTGTCACTGTTCTTACATGTTAAAAAAAAAACAACCTCAGTTAGTTTTGTATGTGGGAGACATTTCTCCGAGTATGTATTTTATGCCCATCTCCACTTGAGGAGATGTAAATCAGGCTAGGATTTGCTTTAAAATGTGTTTTTTCACATGTGTCCCAGAGGTGATATGGTGACCATAAATGTCTAAAATTGGCCATATGTATCTAAACTCCCCAGGGCTCTTAAAATCTGCCATCATAAGCCTCATCAGGAAAGATCAGTGATGTTCAAGCCTCCCACTTGTCTGAAATAAGCCAGTGAGAGATGGACCCTCATGTGCTGTGGACTAAAAGGGAAAAGGAAAGTTCCCTGCTTGTGTTGTTCAGAAGCTCTGAGGATGGGAAAACAGCTGGGCTTCATCAGAACATTCAGCATATCCCATTCATCCTGTGAGGACCATGTCCTGAGAAATATCCTCACCGTCTCCGCCACCTCCTGGTGGCATCCTTGGCGAGAGGACATACCTGTGCCGTGGTCCGTAACAATGCACGGTCCTGCCATCAGGGACCCTGCACTTGAGGCCCAAAAAGCAACATTTGCAGACCATGGGTGTACAATGAAATTAAGGGGTGCAGACACATTCTGCCATTTCTTCCATTGTTCATTTGTTTATTTAAAAATAAACCTTTTCGCTTTTTCAAGTACCTGGTATTGAGAATGCTCCACTGTGTCAGAGTACAGTGTCAGGTCAATTAAAGTAGATATTTTAATGTTCCTCCTGACATCTGTGATCCACATAGATGTGTGCGGGGCAGTAGATGGGCCCAGCGTCTTTAATGCCATAAGTATTTCCTCAAGATTTTAGCAAGTGAGATCTAGAAATCATCCAGTTAGGCAACTCCACAAAAAAGAGTGATTCTTACTTTATGTTAGGACATTGCTTAATTAATGAATTATTAAAGTCTAACAACTAGAAGATCAACCTGTGTTCATTTGATAAGTCCTGAAATCATCCATGTATTTCATTCTGCCATGAATGCATTCCAGCAGGATTATCCTCGTCTAAGACATCTGTTATTTTGTTTTTTACGTTTTTTACGAATGGTTGGTTTCTTATGCCTGTTGTGTTTTTCTCTTCACATCTCATGAAAATATCTTGAAAAATACAAAAGGGAAATGAAAACTGTAGAGCAGAGATTTACACACAGCAGATATTCGCAGACTGTGCGCCATGTAAGTTTATTCACTTTCGTAAATGCATAATAAGATGGTTTTATTGTTCCTTGACCTTTCAAGGTTTGAATTTATCCACTTTGTTCTCTGAAACATGGCAACTCAAGAAATGTCTTTTTGCCCAGAATGGAAGTAAAAATGTAAGGGGAAAAGATAAAAATACAAGAAAAAAGTGAGGCTATTCCAGGAAGAAAGTAAAGCAACAGATTTCTTTCCAGTTTTGAATTAAATCTGCCATCAACATATTTTGTTAAACCCAATCAACCTAGCTTCTTAAATTAAAAAAAAGTAAAGTATTTCAGACTTACAGCATGAAAAATTCCATTTTCCACAGCCTTGACAACTCTTGCCTTAGCTTGTAATTTTTTAAACCAGTCTAACTGGTATCCCATGGTAGCTTCCCGTCATTTAAAAACATATTTTCTTAATTTTTAATGTTTGCACAAATTTTCCAAGTCTTTTTATTTTTTAGTTATTTAGTTCCTTTACTATAAACTATTTTTATGTCATTTAATCATTTTCTTCTTGACTGTTTTCTTTTCTTACTGATGTGTAGGATGTCTTGACTGAGTCAAGAACTAAGCTATTTTGAGTTCCATCCCTTGTAAATCTCTCCGTCCATAACTTATCTGTTAAAGTGGTTTATGATGTCATCAATCACGCAGAAATTCTGACTTTTAATGTTATTTCTCATACCAATATGTTCCTTAAATAGGGTTTGTGTGTTTAGAAAACATTTCCTAGTCCAAGGTCTTTAACATATTTTAATATTTCTTCTAATTATTTGGACATTTCAAAGTTTTTTCACTCACCAGATTTTTTTCAATCTAGTGTGATGAAGGGCTCTATCTCCCCTCTCTCGCCATCTACAAACAAAACTACACTAACACCATGTGTTTCACAGCCTGTCCTTTCCCCACCCACCATCATTTTGCAGTGAATTCTTGCCATATTAGGAGTTTATTTTTATACCTTCATCTATTGCCTCTTTCCCTCTTCTGTTCCTTTAGCCAATTTGTCTATCCAATGTCCCACGCTGATTTGATTTTTTTACTCTCCACTTTCTAATGTCTTGCAATGTAGTAGGAGAATTTCCCCATCTTTATGACTCTCCTTCCAAACAAGGCTGGCAATTTGTGACACTTACCTTCCATGTAAAATGAGAACCACCTTCTCCAGTTTGAAGAAGTACTCTATTGCAATTCAATAAGTGATTGGCTCTGAATCGATACCTTAATTGGAGGATTATAAACATCTTGAAAGGTATCAAGTCTTCCCTTTAGTGAGCAAAGCATACCTATTCATTTCTTACATCTCTTACATTCATAAAGTCATTCGTTTCTCTCAATAATGGACTTTCATGTATTATTATAGGTATATTTTAGGCACTTTATAGTTGAGTTTTGTGTGTGTACTTTTAATATAATGCTTGTTAAATGATGTTTTATAATAATTTGTTGCTGGCATAAAAGGATGCACATTGCTTTTTGTATATTGGTCTTGTATCCAGCAGCTTTCTGGAACTCTCTTCCTAACAGATTCCATAAAGATGCTCTTGGATTTTCCTTGTAGATAATCGTAGTGTCTTTGCCTAATGATAATTTCTTTCTATACACTATTCCCACCCCTTTGATCAGTTTTGTCTGCTTGCCTGGCTAGCTCTTGCAAAGTAAGTTTGAGTTGATAGTGGGTGTTGAATTTTGTGAAAGGATATTATGTACTGAATGGGGCTTATGGCTAGATTCACGAATTGATTAAAAATTCTACTTTAAATTGGTAAGTAGTCAATCACGTCAAGGAGGAACACTTTTCTTTCCTCCACCCACCTGGCCTCTGTGACTGAGACAGTACAAATTTAACTGACTGAAGACAGATTAACAGGAGAAAAGACAAAGGTTATTCACATGCAGAGATACATACCTGGGAGCTCACAAAGAAGGTGGCTTAAGGAAGTATGTAGAATTTAGTTTTATACTATCTTCATCGGACAGTGGGAGGGTAAATGCAATACCATCCAGGAACGATAAATAGGCCTTTAGGAGAAGGCTTGGGAGGCAGTACAAGTTTGCGACGTTAGTTTATGTGATCTGTCATCCTGGTGCCTAGGTAGAGGGAAGGTTTTTCCTCTCTTACAATAGCCATATATCTGAATGCTGTGTGGTCCATAAAAATGATAGAGGAGTATTGAGGTGGGGAAATGATCATGATCTATTGTTAACTTTTAAAAATGATCAGCATGAACTCCTTTTTAGTAAATATATGTCTACCATACATAAATAATGTACATACTATGATATGTACATAATGTGTGTATGTATATAGAGATATTTCTGTAAGAATACATATTTATATACATGTGTGTCTATATATATAGACAGAATATATACACTACTGTTGCACACACACACTTTCACACATATACACATATGACGAACGGGCAGCCAGTTTATGACATCTAAGATCTGAGTGGTGACAGTGGTGAGTTAAATCAAGAATGTGAAGCATTCTTTGAAGACCCACTTATATTTTATTCTGAGGGCCTCTCTTCAGCTTTACTTTTATATCATTTGAAGTGCCTGGAAGAGCAAAAAATCTCCAAGAAACAGGTTATATTTATACGTCTATCTCTATCGTCTCTCAGTGTGTCTCTATGTCTACCTGCGTCTCTACGTAACTTTTTCCATGGCTTGCGCTGGATGACTGAATTACTGACCATCTAGATTCATGCATTTTCTGCAATAAATATGTACTAAGGTTCCTGTAACACTAAGCAACCTGTGACTCCGTCACCAGCATTATCAGTCTGCAGTGATGGTTTTTCCCCTGTCGGACTTGCCCTGTCTCCCGGAAGGCTCCTTCTCTGCTTATTCCCCTGGACCCAGAGAGCCCGGCAGACTATCCCTCCCCTGTGGAGCCTTCAGTCCACAGTCCACAGAGGAAGGGGTATCCCGACAGAGACAGGTTCATTATGGTCTCTCCCGCGAGATAGCGTTAAATGTAGGCTTTCTGAAATGCATCTTGTTTCCAGACACTGTGCTTCAAGTGGAAAACACAGACCTAAACAAAATCGTTCCACTCACCTGTGCATCTCAATACGCCTCCTGCTCTGCTGATTACCAAGGTCTGGCATAAAGATGGACAGGCACGAATCCAGGCTTCCAGGGACGGGCCTCCTTGTAAAGCCCAGCCTCACCCTGGGGTCTCGTTTACAGGATTGCAGAGACCCAGTGAAGACTCGCTGATCTGAGGCCTCTGCCTCTTGAGGTTTGGGGTCTCTGACCCTCTGGGGCTGCTCCTCTTTGTCACAGGTCTCCAGACTCCCTTGACAGTGCCGAGAGGCACAGAACCTATTCCTCCAGCAAAAACCGTCTCGCGTTGTGTTACTGGTTCCGGCAGAGAGGTGAATTCCACAGAATATGTAGCGATTTATCTATTGCAAAGCACTGCTTCTGTTGACAGAGCCCTGACTCACCAGCTCCGAGTTCCTCCGCGTTTGGCCGTCCACCCCTTCCAACGGGGGAGCAGCTGTTTCATGCGTCTGGAAGGCCCTTTCGACAGGAGCCACTGCTAGCTGGAGGGCAGATGGCAGACTCGGGGTGTTCCGTGCACCCCAGCTAGGGGGCAGCCAAGGGTGCTCAGGTGGGAGGGCATAACATTAGCCCCGTCTGTGCCACCCGGGCCCCAGAGCAGGGCATGCATGGGTGAACCAGTGTCCCTGGCTTGGGACCTCAGCAGGGAGGCACCCACAGCTATGGTGTCACTGGACAGGCATGTGGCTTTATGCAACCCTGAAAGGGCCTACCTGGCCCTTAACACACAGAGGAATTTAAAACCCCTTCCTTAGTCCTATGGGTGATATTTCCACCCAGCAGGAACATTTTAAAAAGGCACTTTGTTCATTGGATCCTTCCAACCCCACAGACGGCATACTTTTCTTTTTTTCTTAATGGGACTTGGTCTCTAATTGGCAAGCTGTGTGCTTGGAAGAGACGTACAGAAAGGCAGTTTTGGGGGGTATGAGCAAAGCACAGCGATGACAGCCGGCTGTGGGGACTGACTGCCACACGCACACTGCCTTTGATTGGAAGTCAGGCCATTAAAAGTTACTGTGCACCAAACGGAGGAAACCAGGACCTTCTTCTATACACAGTCGTGTTTCAGGATTTTACTTGCTTCCAGCTGGAACTGAGTTCGTCTGAACCAGGCTGACGTTACTGATGGTTGCTGTCATCGATGTGCAGTAAGCGTGGGGTTGCCTAGCCAGACTTTGTATGTAGTGTGTATACCAGGATCATGATTCATTTTTAAGAATGTCCAGTTTCTCTGTGTGTGCCTTAGATTTGGGGAAGTAAAGGCACTTTATGAGTGAAATGTATCTAATTCCCCACTGTTAAAGGTAACTGTCCAACTGATGATGGAAATACGTTGCCCCATGGTGTGAGCCTAAGACAGTATCATTTTAAAGACTTCCATCAGAGATAATCAACTCCACTCCAGCAACATTTGTTGAATGCCTCTTAGGAGCAAGACACTGCTGTGCCCAGGGAGGGGGAGGTAATACCTCAGCTTGTGTCCATTAGCGTTGAGAGGCTGATCATAGCTCTTCTACGGCACTGGGGATGAAAGCACCACGCCGGCCTTTGGGTGACTCCAGCATGGCTGAATGACGGATTCCTTTTGCTGGGGGAATCGAGAAAGACTCTCCGAAGGAGATGGCCCATAGGCTGGGTCTTGACAGGCCAGCAGGACTTGGAGAGACAGAGAGAAGAGACATTTGCTATTGGGGCTTCGGTAGGAGGGCCCGAAAGTGTGTGATGCCTCTGGGGGACTGTAAGTGGACAGGATGTGTGATTGGGGCAGGGGGCCCAGTCAAGCCACGTGCTGAGAGCTCGGGGGAGCCGTGTTACAGGGAGACCCTGGGAACAGCTATGCGCCAAGCAGCTCAGACTTCATCCAATAGGCAGTGCAGTGTCGCTCAGAGATTTGAGTCGGGATGTGACAATCCCTAACCTGGATCATTTAGAAGGGTGCTGACAGGGGAGTTGGCAAAAAGCTTTAGGGTGATGGGCTCTTTTTCAGAGCCTGAGACCTCTTGACCTATGCACATTTTTTTGAGAGAATGGGCTGTGTGTCCATATTCATGCTTGCAAGGGTATTCCGTATGCATACCTACGCACAGGACAGAGGGGGGCGAGTTGTTCGTATTTGGGGCAACCTTTGCCTGGATCTCTGAAAACCTTTTGAACAGAGTTAACTAGCCCTGATCCCTCACTCCTGCACCGTTTAGAGGGTGTGGCAGGAACATACCACCGCACGCAATGCCTTTAGACAAACAAGAGACTCCCTGGGACTCTGTCTCCACCCTACTCCTAGCTGCTGCTGTCCATCCTCCGAGGCTCATGTGGGACCCTAATCACCAAGGCACTGACAATCAGCTGACCACGATCAAAATAACGACCACCGAAGAAGTGATAAACTGTTGATTCACAGAGATCATTTGATGAAATGATAAGGAATCAAGAGGGACTTACCGTGTCCTGCCATGGTGAAATAATCTAGTTGGCATGAACTCTAATGCTATCCAGGTGAGTGTCAAAAGCAGCTCATTTACGGGTACAATCCATTTTCTGTGGGCCTCAAAGGATTCCACAGATGTCATCTCATTCATCTCCCCAACACTTTTAGGAGCTACGTGACAGCCTGGGGCCCCGGTTTACAGAGTAGGGACATGAGAGGGAGACATGGAATGTCTTACCTCAGGCTGCAGAGTCTATTTCTACACTGGCAGAGAGGAACATCTTATTTTGAAGAATTGTCTCTACACAGTCCATTCTCACACTGTTAGGCTCCTGAAATGCATGCCAGCATAGGCAGTTGGCATTTCACAAGAATTCTTTCCATGAGAGTGAGGAAAAGATGACCCATTTGGGAATGTGGAAACATAGTCCCTTCTTTCCTTAGGGCATCTCTCCGTGGTTGGCAATCCTTTGAGTTACTCAGCTATTTCAGGAATTTGCTTGTTTTGTGGGGTGGGAAGTACATTTTCTGGGTAATCCAGCCCTGATTGCAGAACATCCATTGGAGTTTTTTGCTCTAGAGGAGACACTGTCCAAAATGAACAGTGAGATGCGGGAGTCTGACTCAAGCATAGACGGTGACAAAGATCATGTAAATGATGATCAGTGTTTCTCCAGTCACAAGGTTATAAAAGTGCCAACTCCATAGTGAGCACTGAATAGTATTTCTAACCATATTTCTCATTCCTCTGTTGAAATCTGTTCTGTAGTCAAGAACGACTCAGCCAGTCATTGTTCCGGAGCAGGCATGGCATAGAATTCACAAGTGCCATTCATGGCACCTAATGATTCCTTTCTTATTGAATTCCAACCCTCCTTAGGAATTCCTTGTATATTATTACTGATGTTTATTTATGTAACCTTTTGAAACCTTTGGTAAGATATATGTAACATATTTGTTACCATTTTAACCTTTTTGTGAGTGTTACAGATCAATGGTAGCAAGCAGATTTTCACACTGTGGTGCGACCATTACATCATCCACGTCCAGAACTTTTCCAGCTTCCCAGCTGAAACTCCATACCTGCTACATACTTTCCATTACAACTCCACATTCTTCCATTACCCCAGCCCTTGAGCCCCGCCAACCCTGGAAACCCCTAATTTACTTTCTATCTCTATGATTTTGACTGTTCCAGCTACCACATATAAGTGGAATTATGCAGTATTTGTCCTTTTGTGTCTGTCTTATTTTACTTGGCATAATGTTGAAGGATAGCAGAATACACCACTCCAAAGCATGCCACTTTGGCATAAGGATTATTTGATCTGAAGTCAATTGAGAAGAAACAGATACAATATAATTTCCCTGTGCCCCCCTATTTGCCTAAAAGCAGGACATTCATTTGCAAAGATGTCTGCCCCTCTCTCTGTGAGAAGGGACAAAGGTTCACCACCAGAGACGACGTTAGACCCTATCAGCCCCAATGACGCACCAGAGGAATCTACATAACAGACTTTACTAACTAGCCTTTATCAACCATTAGTCTCTCTTCCCAAGTTTGTTGTTCTTTGTTGATGATGCCACAGAAGCCAGAGTTCTCAACCACCACTTTCAGTTACTCATTTTTCCCTAGGTACTGCCCATGTCTACAGGATGTAAGCATGTCAATGAACTTCTGTGTGCTTTTCTCTTGTTAATCTGCCTTTTATTACAGGGGTCTCAGCCAAGAACTCAGAGGGCTTGAGGGAAAGTTAGTGTCCTAAGGATTCATCCATATGTCAGAATTTCATTCCTTTTGAAAGCTGAATAATATTCCACTGTGTGTGATAACCACATTCTGATTAGGGATAAGAACACTAAATAACTAAGGAGAAGATTGTCCACATGGAATGAGCAAGCACACACAGCCCAGCTACCGGCTAGTACATTTTCAGAACAAACATCAAGGTTTTTCAGCAATGAGGAGTCATACTTAAAAACAAACACACCATTTGATGGCATCATTGCTGGTGTTCAAAAATGGTAGGAATGACCCAGATCATACTTTTAAAAGCCCCAAGGTGATTCTGATGAGCTCTAGATTGATCCTCCCTGAGTAAACAAAGGATATTAACACAGGCATTCTGAAGTCTGACTGTAGGAAAAAAAAGAAAAAGAAAAGCTATTGGTCTCAGTGTCCACCAAGATGTAGACCAAAGCTAGTGACAAAAGACAATCTATAAATCCAGATGGAAAAAAAACATATTTGCAAATGGGACCAATTGTTAAGCATTAATAGCAACTTCTTGATGCAACAGGATAAGAACAAGTTTCCATCTCTTGACCTAAATCAGTTAATTTTGTAATTTGCTTCATTCTGGCATGCTTCCTCCAGAGATGCTCTCAAATTAAATTAGTGGTAAAAAATATATATATCGTAAAAGTCACATGCTTTTTTGTCTACTCGGCAGTATCAACTATACAGAACTGGAAAATCTGTAGATTTTTTAAGGCATAGGGTCAGAGCTAAGCCATCAATACCTTTTTAAAGACTGCTCAGTTTTCTTTCAAAGGTTCTTGGTTTTAGAGACTGTCTAACAGTGACAAGGTAAAGATTACACAGTGCAAGGAGAGAGAATTAAATGCGGTTTACTTTCTGTTATTTTGGAGAGGCATAGAAGTACTGATTCTCTAAAGAAGTAGACACAATAAAAAATCTTTGGGATCTGTTAATTTGGCATCATACTTACCCAGTCAACTGTTTTCTTTGTCCAGCAAAAAGTAGTTGTATTCTTTGAATACATTTTAAATATTTTTTGGATACAACCTAAGAATTTGGAGGAACCCATTTCAAAAGTTAAATATGCTTCTGTGAAAAACAAAATCAAATGATACAGTTTTGTTTAAAGCCCCCAATTTAATCTCCAGATAATTCTGCAACCTATCTTCTGTGCAGAGAGCATCACATGGAAAAATATGCAACTGTGTATCCTTATACATGAACATAACAAATTTATCTTTCTATACATGATACATATATTAAACAGATGGAATCATCCTAAGCTTATTACAATTTGTTTATATCATTAAGAGCACAGCATAGATATTTATACATATGTTGACACTTTGAGATCTAATTCTTTCTGCATTTATCGTGAGATGAAAGAAAAAATAAACATACAAATGAAAACTCTTTCAGAAAGATACTTGGAAAACTACCTCAGCTAATGGAAAGTTAACTCTAAGGGACATAAAATAACGTGCATTTTTGTGGTAATGAAGGAGAAAAATATTTTGCCTCTTTGGGAGTATGTGTAAATTGTAAAGAAGTAACTTTTCTAATGACCTATCTGTAGTTCCAACAAACGAGTGTGGGATGAAAACTATTGCCAGATCTTAGAGAGAAGAGCTGTGCATTTTGCATCTCCTTACCCTTCGATTGCATGCATATAGTAGATACTCAAAAAAGGTTGATTCGGTAAATGAAGATGCTTTAATAACAAGTACCCCTTGGGTGACTGCAGGCTGCCCGGAGCTGGAAGAATGAACCCCAACTGGCTTCAAGAGTGAGGGCTGTGTATCTTATTGGATGCAAGACCAGGAGTGTAGCAGGCCTCTGAAAAGATTGTTCGACAATGTGACGGTGTTATCAGAGTCCTGCTCCTCCTTTTAGGGCCTCAGCATCATGACGGCTGTGTGTGTGGGTGGTGATAGCGACCAGAGCTTCTTCATCCACGCCCTCATGGAAGGACAGTGACCAGTCCCTGTTTCCCTGGATCCCCATCCAGGAAATCTCTTTTCTGGGACTCACTGGCCAATGTGGCATGGGTGAACCCATCCCTGGAGCCAGGGATGTGGCATGACTAGTGTGGGTCCATTGTCATGCTCTGGAAAGAGCTGAAAATATCACTCTATACCCCAGGCTGACATTTCTATTTCTATTTTTATTAATTGAAATGTAATTGACATACAATATCATGTTAGTTTCAGGCATACATCATAGTGATTTGATATTTTTATGCACTAACAAATGATCTCCACAATAAGTCTACTTACCATATGTCATCAAACAAAGTTCTTACAATATTATTGACTGTTTTCCCTGGGCTGGACATTACATCCCCATGACCTACGTATTTTATAACCAGAAGTTTCCCTCTTAATCCCCTTTCACCTATTTCTTTTCTTTTGGAAGACATTAACATGCCAAAACACAATCTCGTTGTATGCCAAAACACAATCTCGTTGCATTCATAAAATCTCAGTTTGGGCTGGTGGCAGTGTAACAAGGTTTGGTGTAGAGAAGTGAGTTACAAAGAATCTATGGAGATTTTCCCAAAGTGGTTGTTTTTCATGGTGGTCCTGAAAGAGAACTACAGCTATAACAGTTTTAATATCTGATCCAGTGATTCATCTTTGATGTATGTTATTCTGATGGCAAGTCACTGCAGATAACCTTTGTGCCTAATCTTAGTCCTCCAGGGCTTGAAATGAGGACCCTCAGAGATGCCAAGTTGTTTGTCCTGAGAGTATTCATAAACGTGATATGCAATGGAATCTAAACTGTAAGCAGAATTTGGGGTTGAAGGTCCAAAAGGGAACGTCATCTCTAACAGGTTCTAGGGTCCCAAGTAGTTCCTCCACAGTTACCTTTCCAGCTGAGTATTAAAACAAAACGAACAGAAGACCTTCCCTTCCTACTGCTTTATCACCTCATTCACTACAAAAAAACGTTTTGCCTAAAATAAGCTTCAAAAAGTGAAGTTCTTCATTCAGAAATAATAATGGATACATTAAAAGCAGTTATAAAATTTATATAGTAGATAATAATAGATGTTGAGATAGATTATCTTATTCAGTCCTTAAGCCTTTGCAGAAGACACAAGTTGTGATCTATTTGCCACTTCTCTGATACAGTCTGCCTATGTAATTAACTTCCATCCATCCATCTATCCATGAATCTGTGTTTCTCTCTTTCTCTCTCTGTAAAGAAGAAAAAAAAATTTTCTCTCTTTTTCTCTTGGTATGGGAAGAAAAAAATATTTTTCCTCTACTCTCTCAGGCTCTGTGCCTGGGACCTGTGAATTAAACTGACAGATGGTAGATTAGCAGAAGAAAAGGCATATGTTTCTTTATTGATGCTTATATTTTTTATGTGCATGGGGGCTTCACAGAAAATAAGAGAAAATCCTAAAAGGCAATCAGACCCAGAGGCTTTATATAGAAACGCAATGAATTGTGGAGAGGTAACCAGACAAAGGAAGAGGGTTTTGGCAACAAAGGGCAGTGAATTATGGGAAGATGACTAGGAAATGTATAGCAGCTAAAGGTTCTTTAATAAAGTTTATGCTGCAGGGATCACTACACTCTCCCTGTGATGGAAGGAGAGTGCACCTTCTCAGATGGACACTTAATGTGCCCTTCACAAAGAGAAATGTATATCCTGCTTTAAGGCAGACAGGGTGGGGTGTGGGAAGTAAGGCAGAGAGTTCTTTCTGCATCTGCTGCTTCCCAATTGCCTTCAACTTAAAGTAATCCTTATGCCAAAATGGCATCTATCTGCCTGTCTCCCTATCTATCTATCTATCATCTATCATTCCAAAGCTCAGGCTCCCCACAATATACATGCATGCATACATATGTGAAATTATTATGGGAATGTTTGAGACATGAATCTCAATAAACATAGTAAGACTCATTACTATCATGAATGTCTGCAAAGTTAAGACATACTCAAAAATAACCAGAAAAAGACCTTTCGTTTTCTGACTTCTAGGGCAGTGTGTTTTCTTTACGATTTTGAATTTTTACAGTTAAAAAAAGGTGACTTGCTTTCTCAGGCTTCAGTGAATGTTAAAGAATCAATTTGGACTTGTCATTTCAATTTGTTCCTAGGTCAGAATCTTCCCTCTCCCAAAGAGGGAGAAACAGAGACACTAAGGAAAAGAAAGAGATTGCATGAAATAATTATGTAAACCATCATTCTGTCTACCACTTTGGGAACCAAATAAATCGCAGAATTTCTAAAACACAGACTTTGAAGCGGCACATAGGTCCAAGAAGACTGTAAGTGCTATTCCATCTAAAACTCCTGATTCTTGGAAACTCAGTTTGACTGATATTACCTGCACATACTTTCTCTGGCCTCTGCTAGTCCCTTTTCATGGATGGTGTAAGCCAAGAGGGCCCAGTGGCTCATTCCTCCGCCTTTTCTCCTTAGTTTCACTTATGTTGACCCATTCCTTCCTACTGAAGTTGAAAACAGTCATGCTTCTTAGATGCAGAAGAAATAAATGGTAGGTAGTCCCGAGAAGAAGAGCAAGCTTATGCAATAAGAGGTATTTTTTACTTCTTTCTGTCAGTCCTACAGTGCCATCCTGGGTAACAAGCAAAATAACCACTATGTATGTATTTGACATTTTTAGCATTCACTGCCCTGCAGAAGGGGCTCTGATGCCTCATTGTGGTGTGTATGACTTCCTGATGTCTGAAATAATAATGATCCATCTTCACTGGAAAAACCGCTTGCCTCCAGCCCCTGAGGGAAATTACTAAGTAAACATGGTTTGGCATGAACCAGTAAGTGAGCTTTATCAGAGCCAATAATGTTTATTTCAATGATAACAGATTTATAGTTGGAAGAGAATTTTGACTGGACTTCTGGGCACAGAAAACCATCTAAGAGAAACCTGGATGCTGTTTAAAAATCCCCAAAGTCAAGCCTACAGTGCAGTGGACACACTCTGTATAATTATTTTTCTCTAATTACTTATCCTGCCTTTTGGTGGGTTTTTAAAAATAAGAGGAAGTGATGTCTGTCTTATGGATTTGAGAAAGGCACTTGGAGCTTGTAGTAAACAATGGTTATGAAAGCACTTTGCTATAATTCACAACCACATTCGCTCATCATTAACACTTGATACTGGATAATCTGAAAGCCCTCAGGCATCTTGGTATTTGGGTCACAGTGTATTTGCATATCCGTCCAGACTTCAGCATTGTGGTTGGGTTAGAACAGTTGGGCTAAACCTGGTACGGTCCATGGCTCAATGGTACCTGCCTCAACCCGGAGCTTATTATAAATGCATGCTCCCAGGCCGTAGCCAGGACCAGCTGAATCTGAATGTGCCTTCTGGCAGGGCCTCCAAGAGGCTCAGTGCATGTGGAGTCTGACAGGCCCACTTAAAGCGTTTCCCAACTCCCTGCACACAGTGATGAACCCGAGAATACTTCTTTCAACAATGGGCTGGGTGTTCAGAGGATCCAGCAAGTGCCTACACCTCTCATAATGTTCCCTAGCCACTGGCCTGTTTGAGGAGCGGATCTCAAAGGGCAGGTCCCCTTCCCACCCTTCGAGGGCCCCACGGGGCCCATCTGCAGACTTGCCAGATGGATCAGCCACCTGTGGATTTCAGAGCAGGGCTTGTGGTGGTCAAAGCACCATGGGAAAAAAATGCAAGTGTGTCCCCAGTGATCCGTTTGCACTGGACTTCTCTGCAGACCCTCCCAATCAGGTCGCCAGAGCTTTTCTGAGAACTGTAATAGGCTCTGTGTACGTGCCAGCCTGAAAGAAATGAAGGTAGGCAGACTGGGCCTGCACAGAGGAATCACAGGGGGTATGGCTGATGGCCACACACCTAGGCAGTCTGGTGGCCTACCACTGTGGTGGGCTCCCCATGCATCCCCCCAATGCAGCCATTCCATCTGGGGTCAGCATTGTACCAAGTGCTTTTAAGAATACAGGTCACTGTCTGCAATACTAGATGCCCTAAATCCAAATATGAACAGAATGTTCCATGTCAGGGGAACCCCCCCTTTGAGTTGTGTTCATGAATGCAAAATTCTGAAGTTTCCTAAGACTTCGGGGGAATGGGTGAGGTGGAAGGGACAGTTAGCATCTGTTCCATTTAGGATGTATCTTTCCACATGCACACTTGTGTATATGCTTAAGGGAAACATCAGTAGCAAGGTGTCTGTTTCATACAGTTCTACGGGGAGCAAGTATATTGATATCTACTAGGTGCTTAGAGCAGTGTGTGCTGAATAGTAAAAAAGGTGTAATTTTAGTACTTGGAGCATTCCTTACACCCATATCTAAAACGGCTATCCCATCACACACCAATCAATATCGCCTACTTTATGTTTGCACTGATCACTACTTAACATACAATATGTTCTGCTTCATTACTTTTTAAAATTGCCTTCTTTTTACTTTTTTTTTGTCATCTCTCAAACTAAAAGGCAAGCTTGTTCTCATTTATGGCAAAGAGTTTTGCATTCTCTTCCCAGTTGTATCTCTTCTGCCTAACAGGGTGCCTATGACAAATGGTACTCAATTTGTTAAATTACTGGCTATCTACTGATGACACTACCAATGAATTCATGAATAAATAAGTAAATGGATGCAAAGGTGTCTAGTGCTAAGTCTGAGCTTTGTCTCACCAACTGAGGCAAAGCCTATCTCTTAGATTTTGAAGAACGACGTAGTGTTTTTGATCAAAGCATTGAGAAATGTTGTGAGTGTGAGAGAAGCTAGGGAGAAACTTTTGCATAGCCTGCAAATGCAGACTCATGATTTCCATTAGTTAGAGTCAAGGCAGTGATGGTGAACCTTTGCAAAAACTTAATTCTGAGGAAATTGACTAGCTCTAGGAATTTGGCATGCAAATAGGGTTTTGAAGTGCCTCTTCAGTTATCTTTTAAGACTGTTCTGTGAATTCATCGGTTTTCTTTGTCGTTATTCTTATTTGTTGTGCTGGTTGTATTCCTTTGACCCAGACGTCTGTTTACATGCTCACGAAGGCTTGTTTTAGGGACCTCAGAATATTCCGGGGGTGCAGATGTAATGGAAAACACAATGACCAACTATCCTAAGGTTGCATGCTTCTAGAACTCTCATGGCTAGCACCTGTCTAGTTGGAAAAACTGCTCATGTTAGGGCTCTGGTTATAGAAAAGGGTTCATCTTTGTAGTCACATCTTGATATTTTTCTTATCAAGGTAAATAAGAGATCATGAGTTTTCAGCTCCATGAATTTTGAAAATTGTATGACCCTGTGTAAACACAAGCCAAATCAGTATACAGCATATCTCATCTTCCACATGCACTCAGTCCTTATGCCCAGTCAACGTACTGCAGTCCTCACCATTGACTAATTTTGCCTGTTCTTGAAATTCACATAAGTGAAAATCTAGAGTGCACTTGTTGCTGGTTTTTTGTGTAACATAACTGTTGTAAGATTCGGGCATGTTGTTTAATATGTCAATAGTTGCATTTGTTTGCTACAGATGCCATAACGAAGGACCACAGATGGGGCAGCTCACACAACAGACATTATGTGCCCACCCCGTTCTGGAGGCTGGACCCTGAGATCCAGGTGTGGGCAGGGCTGGGCCTCCTGAGCCTCTCTCCTGGGTGTGTGGACCGTCTTCCGTGTCCTCACAGGGGTGTCCCTCTGTGTATATCTGTGTCCTGACCTCTTCCTATAAGGACACCCATCGTGTGGGATCAGAGCCCACCCTACTGACCTCATTTTACCTCAATCTCCTCTTTAAAGACCCCATCTCCAAATACAGTCACATTCTGAGGTCCTGAGGATTAGGACTCCAACCTATGAATTTGGGGTTCAGGACGACACAAATAACACAATGTCCCAGTTAAAAAAAAATCCATGTTTCTACCAGGTGTCATTTCTCTTCAGTCTGAGGAATATGTATTAGCATTTCTTTTGATACAGATAATGCTGATACATTTTTCTTAGCTTTATTTCATTAAAAAAACATTTATTTCACTTTCATTTTCAAAGAATACTTTCACTCCATAGGGAATTATGGGACACTGTTCCAGGGTTTCCACTGGCAGAAAGTGTTATCTTTTGGGGACTTGAATTTGCATTTCCCTCTAACTAATCATCTTGAGTACCTTTTAATGTGCTTATTGGCCATTTGTATTCTTTCTTTAGTGAAGTGTCTATGACATTTGCTCATTTTTTAATGGGTTGCTTTTCACTTTATTCATTTTTTTAGCTTTTTATATATTCTGGATACAAATCTTTCATTATATATATGCATTGCAAATGTTTTCTTTCAATCCCTGGCTGACTTTAGTTTATTAACTGCATCCTTTGTTGAGCAAAGAATTTTAACTTTAACGAAATGCAATTTCTCATTTTTTCCCTTTATATTTAATTCTTCTTGTATCCTTTCTAGGAAGTATTTGCTCTGGGATAGCAATTTTCCTGTTTGACTTCTCAAAATTGTGATTGACATGTTACAATGAAGGGATAATATTGATGTGCTAATGAAAAATACTTTATTGTATGTAACAAAAATAGAATAAGTAAGTTTGTCTATTATAAAAACATATGCAACCCAACAATATAGCATCAACATGTATCAAACAAAACTGGCAGATCTCAAAGGAAAGATTTGTATATAGTAAATTTTAGCTGCAACTTGGAGATCAAACAGTTAGAAGAGAAAGAAGTGGAGACATTACGTTCTGATCAATACAATGAATAAAGATGTGTCATGAGACGCACATAGCATTTTCCACCCACAGAGAATCTTTGTATTTGGAACACAGGATGCATTTACAAAAATTGAGCATGACCTAGGCCGTCACAGAGGTGTCAGTATTTTGCACAGCATCAATGTCATACACCCCATCTTCTCTGGTGTCAGCAAAAGAAAACTAAAAATTAAAACAATATAATGGGTTGTGCATGCAATACATTCAGCTGAACCACTGGCTTTTGTTGTTTCCACGTCAGGATCAAGTAATCCAGGTGATGGTCTGCATACGGAATGGAGCATTTTGCACCATGTAGTGAGCTGGTAGGACTCTTGAGGGTAGGGTAGGTCAGTGGGTGAAGTGAACATTGTCCCACATGTTTAAATGCACCAAGACAAAAAAAATAGCATTTTCAGTGATGGACATTGGTTTTGTAACACCTAAAAATGTCTGTTGTGCACTTAACTGAGGTTCAGATGAAAGCAGAGTTCTTTTCAGTATTTATGCATTTACAGCAAAAGTTTCCAATTTCCTTTTCAAAAGACAGGGCTTTTGTTCTTGAAGAACACCACATTATTATAGATCACTTAGACGTTATGAACTTAAGTGTGGTTTTCTCCATATCAGCCTATTTCAATTTTTTAAAATATTTGTTTCCACCACTTCTGAGCTATCATTCCAGTAACCCTTTGCCTACAAAGAATCCATTTGCAATCATGTGTTGCTACAAAGAATCCCCTTGCAGTCATTTGTCCCTGTACCTAAGAACATCTACCACCCTGGAAACTAAAAAAAAAAGAATGTATCTTTTCCATGCAATAGGCAAAAATCCCTTCAAAGATGAGATAAAAGAGAAATTGTATGGAATCATGGAAGCACCATGGATGATTGTCTTAATTCAAAATAATCATCTCCCAGGGGCATAGCTCATGGGTAGAGCATTTGACTGCAAAGTAATCATCTCCCTTCTCCCCGGTCTGCCTACCATTCTCTTTATTTCATTGTTTATTTTTTTTTCATTCCTTTCATTTTACATGGTAATACCTCCTTTTGTGCCTCCTCAGAGCAGTTTCCTGTTCTTTTACAGAAAGACATGACAGTCTGGAGTGGAGTCCACAATATGGGATGACAGGATCCCTGGAAAAAATGCCCATATGTTTTGAGCTGTCAACTCCCTAAAGAAACTGACCTCCAAGCATGCGTTTTAAGTAAGCGCTCTCCTTGAAAGGGGAAAATGCAAAAACAGACATTTAGTACAACTTCAAAAGTTCATTTTAAACAGACCTGTAAATCAGACCGATTTTACCTTTCGCTTTAAATCTTTAGTTTTCTCCCAGATGGTGTTCCTTACTTTTAGATTCATTTATAGAAATGAAGCGGTCCTTTTTTTTCTAATCAAAGTGACAGATTTTCAGGATTAAGAGGCTTTATTGCAAGTTTTGCATTGTTTGTGGCCCAGGGTGTCTGCATAACTCGAAGTCACTCCTTCTCGGAGCAACAGCCCACTCGATGGCTGAGCTGTGGGGTCAGTGCCTACTGACCGTTGGCAGCTGGGAAATCCTGGCTAGAGAGACAAGCCTGCCACTGGGGCTGCCATGCAAACAGCTGTGGGGATTACAGAGAGATGGCGTGCACACACACACACACACACACACACACACACACACACACACACACACGCTGTGAGATCTTTATGGAGCAAACACACTTCTGACTAGTTTATTGGGTATCTCTGAATATAGAGTAGTAGCTTCCAGGAATTATGGTTTCCATCGTCTCTATAAATCCCAATAGGAATGTTTCATACACACGTGTGTGTCTGTATAACATGTATATTTACAGAAAAGTTGGCATGTTAGCAATTGTTTTAATCCATGTGATATTATACAAGTGCCCGAACACATACTGCTTTGTAATACGTATGGAGATTAAAAAACAGTATATGTTAGGGGCACTTGTGTGTGTGTGTGTGTGTGTGTGTGTGTGTGTGTGTTCCTACATAATGGTTATACTATGTTATGTATTTTAAGTATATTACAAAGAACATATTTCAGATGCACTTTTATAATGTGGATCAAAATAATTGTGATATATGATCAATGTATAGTACTATATATATAATACACTACATATTATATAGTTTGTATGTTGTATATATCATACATACATGATATATATAGATTATATACATAACAACAGTGTATACAGATCAATATATTTATCATAGTTTTAATCCACATGTCATGAAAATGCAATGTCAAATATATTCTTTGTTACATATGTATAAACATACAGCTGTGAAAATATATGTAAATTGTGTGTATGTATACACAAACACACAGTGTACCTAACATATATGTCCTTATAATCCATATATATTATATATAAACCTATAGTTATATAATATATAAATTATATATATATAATATATGTATATAGTATAAAGCAGTATGCATATGTTAAGTGCACTTTTATAACACCATATGGATTAAAACAATTGTTAATCATGCCAATTTTTCTATGAATTTACTGCGTAATTTTAAAAGCCTGGTTTCTGCAACTCCTCTTTTCCTAGCAATGCTGAAGCTAATGAATCTCTGAAAAGCTTTTGACATGTAACCCTTGAACCTGTGTCCAGCATCAATTCAAAATAGCACAGCCTATCTTCCACAAAAGCACATTCTGATTCTCCTATTCAACACATGGCTTGTTCATTGAAGAATCAAATCAGAGATATGTTAAACAAATATTGCTTGTTGAAGAGCAGAGAATCAAAATTGATTGGCATGCAATTATGTGTAAAGGGATAAAATATATTATGGTAGATCTGCAAAGGAAAGCATTTTTTAGAAAGGCCATTGCTCCATTTAAAAAAACCATGAGACTCTAAGTGACTCAAAATTTATAAAATTTGATATTTGTAGCTGGTAAATAATCTGCTAAATAATTTTACTGAGCACACAAGAGAAGGGAGGCAAACTTTTCATGCATGTACATAGCAGATGCTGGAGAAAGTATTTCTTTTTGTTTGAGAGGAGACGGGTTTCATATATAGAAAAGAGGTCATGTAATTTAGGGTCAGACTGTTCTGGTAGTCAGTAGTGTTTCTTTCTTGTTGGCTGTGTAAATTTGGGCAATTTGTTTGATGTTTGCAATTCTCTTTTTGTACCCAGAAAACAGAAGCAGCAACGCCTACCTCAGTGATCAATGTATAAATTAGTGAAATGGTGTATTTTTATACCATTAATCATATATATACATATATATATGTTTGTGTGTGTGTGTGTGTGTACATGAAAGTTCATACATACCTGGCATACCACTCATATATATATGGTACATGGCTCAGTGCCACTGGCCATGCGGGAATGTGGGGTCTACATTCACATTTTTTGCATTTTTCAAGAATAGTCAAAAGTTCAGATTTTCCTGTAAAGATCCAAACTTCCAAATGTTGGCAACTGGTTTGTTCTTGTGTAGCACCATCATTTAGGGAAATGACAGAATGGAAGTACTCCTTTGAAAAACACTTGGCTACAGGCTATTCATTGTTAATTTCTTAGTCTTCATCCACCACCTAGAAGAGTGGTGCTCGACAGGTGGGGTCACATCAGAGCTTGTTAGCAGTGCAGTTCTCGAGCCACCCCCTGGTCCTACTGGATGAGAAACTTTAGAGTGAAGCCCAGCCTCTGTGTCTTAAATAAACCCTTGAGGTCAGGGTCTGAAAAATATGTGCATCAGCCCAGATCTGACCCACAATCTGCATTTTTCTAGCCATGGACTAAGGAGAATCTTTACATGTTTAAGTCATTGGCAAACAAACAAATCTAAAGAATCAGAGTTTGCAACAGTTGGAAGCCTTATGGAGCTCGGTGTCCATGGATAGTTTTATGGGGACACAGTCACACCCATCCATGTCAGATGACCGATAGCAGCTTTAACATTTACAACAGTGATGTTCAATAGTTGTATCTGGGGCTGTATGGACCGCAAGATCAGAAATATTTATCATCAGGCTCTCTACAGAGAAACCTTGGGACCCTGCATGGAACGATTCTGACATATGTTCACATTGGAGAACCACGCTTTCAGACTGTAACTTGTCAGCCACCATCGGTAAATGTCATCCTGGGTTTGTGTCGACATGAGGACAAGGGAACAAGGACGAGGGGCAATCACCCTGTGCATTCATTGAGCACCTGTGTATGAATCTATTCCAGGTAGATAAGTAGCAAGAACTCCTGTTTTTGAATAAGACAGAGTTCAGATTTTCAGCCTCTTTCCTGGAAGTTTGGAAACCTTAGATGATCTCCTCTTTGGATTCCTCTCCTGTAAACACACCCTGCAGGATCGTTTTGAAGTTTAAATAAATAAGCGAGATTATTTAGAAAGTACATAATCAATTTCCTGGCACATGGTAGGTGTTTTAGAAATAGAATTATCAATGGAGTTTTAAGAGACTGTTTTCACTATTAAGAGATCTCCAGGAGACTGTAAGATACCAGGCACTGACGCTTCAAAACTGTGTCTAGAGCTGAAAAAAAAAATACCACCCACACAGTGTTACACATTTCAAAAAGTGCTGGGATATGGAGTAAAATGCTGTATTCCCTTTTCAGCCACCAGCATTACTTTTCTGTAAAACTCCTATTAAACAGAACTCAAGGAAAATCAGGTTTTAAGAGACTGAATGAAAGCCCTCATCAATATTTCTATCCAACAAGGCACACGCTTCAGATAATGAATAACTATTAATGAAATGAACTGTATGTCTATTTTTAATCGTTGCTTCTAAGTTGCAAGATCCAGTGTTTTATTAATCTGGTCTTCCATCTCCCTGTTCCATGTCATGTCATTTTGTAACTTGGAATTACTGTCCGTCATCTCCCAGGACTGAACATAGTCCCCGCCAAAAAGACACTGCTTGGTTGGTTGAAGATGAACATGTTAGAGAGCTTTTATTCATTTCATCTTTCCAACTTGTGAAAAGCCACATGACCAGCACCCCTTCCTGACACCCAGGACAGTGTGTCTCCAGCTTGATCAGGTTATGGCCTCCATCCTGACAGCACCACAGCCAGCTCCATGCACAATCTGTGTGGCAAGATCCTGAGGCTGCCCCTTCATGGATACACCTCCTTCCCGCCCACCCACATGGCCCTGGCAGTTCCCTCCCCCGGTCTAGGCTCTATCACATTCCTCTTAACATTTTCCAGGGCAAAATCACAAACTTTTTGATACATGGGGGCCCGTGGCCCTATTTTATGAGTTCTTCCCCAAATGTGTGCTTCTTTCTCTATTTCCAGTGATTTTCCTTAATATATCCTGGGGTTAGAAGTTCCCCAAGTGGAAAGAAATTAACCAGAAGAGGTAGAGTTCCCAGAGAGGGGACTTTGCTCACCAATCTGAGCATGACATCCCAGATGCCCTGTGTTTTTACTCTTCCTGTGATTGAGATTGGGAAATCTGACCCGATAGCCTGGGAAACTGCCCCGTCTGCCGGCAGACAGAAAGAGAGTTTGAGTCGGGTGGATGCAAAGACACCCATTGTAACTTAAGTCTCTAAGATTCATTTAAAGCTAAAAGTACATAACAGGGATTTCTCTAGAGGAGGATGCAGTAGATAAGATGTACCGCTGTGTTTGTTTGGCTTACATGATTATTTCCAGTTTATTTAAAGTCAGATCTGTCACTGGAGTCATCTCTACCACCTCTGCTGTTCCCACTCTGCCAATATCCACTGCTTTATTTTTTAATAACATTCATTGGTGAGGTCGGGAGTCAAGTTCATTTCAGGCTAATTTAAAGTGTAACGTCTCCAGGTGCAAATGCTGCCTTAAATGGGAAATTCTTGTCAGGCATGCAAAGCTCCTGTGTGGCTTAGCATCTGTAACCACAGCCCTAATGGGCCACATTAAACTTTCACTTCAAAGTTTGAAGAGATGAAAGATGAGAAATCTCTTATCCCATCTCTACATTCGTCTTGCCCATTAGTCACCATAAATCAATTTGTTAAGCTTGCTACACGTTTTATTCTGTGCCAGAGCAAAAGTGGATCAATTTTTATCTGACCTAAATTTCAAATACCTGAGTTTCTTTGTAGCACAATTAAAAGAAAAACAACAAAACACACACATTTTGAAAGACTCCGTGCCTTCAGGAATGTAGCCCAGGACTGGTGTTGAGAAGTAGATGTAAGCTTGAATTAATAATGTATGCTTCATTTGCCTAGGTTTATTCATTTAGATTAAATAAAGAATGTAATACTTGTCATATCTCCTTTATTAAAGAACATTTTATTTGAATAAAAATCTACGAAAATAGCAGGGCTGAGAGTGGTACCATAGATGCCCAAACGGAATATGACCGGAAAACTTACATAGAACTGACATTCGTTTTCCCTAAGAGTGGTATAAGCAAAGCCATATTTACAGCTTAAAATAAATGCAACCAGTTACCAGTATATGTCATTTTCTACATTAATAATCTATGCTAGAGTCGAAGTCTGTAGAAGGGTTTTGTTCATCTGGAAACAAAGTTACTAAGGTACGAACAGACAAATTCTGAGGGAGACGGGCAAACTCACCTGCCAGTATTTAATGATGACCAGTACTTACCTAATTGTTGCTGTTTTCATTATTCTAATTGTTCTTACCTGTAATACTCACACTGCTGTAAAATGAATGATTGCACCCTTTCCACCTGCCAATATATTGCCAGATCTGGCAATTTGCCCATTATCCAAGTGGGCTAAAATGACGTTTCATTTTCTCCAATTTCTCTTTTTTATCCCCTTTTCCTAGCAGAATAGGTACCTAGTAGTTTTTTGTCTCATGTTGTTTATATTCCTAATATAATGAGAAACTAGATGAATTCCATAACTGAATTGTACTAAACTATAAATGACTGATATGGCTTCCATTTGTAAAGTGTATTTTAATTGTTTTAGAGCTCAAAACATGAACAGAGGAATCACATTCAGGTGGTTTACCTAAATACAAAAGGAAAACAAGATTCTTTTAATTAAAAAAATCAAGGAAAGACTTGAGAAACCAGTGTTGTTTAATCAAAATACTATTTGATTAAAGGTCTGCTTGCAGGAACAGCTTTCCAGTTTATCTCAGACAATCCATCCTGCTGACAACAAAGGAAAACGAACAATCAAAAGGACTGAAGATATCAGAGAGCCGTCAACATCCAGAATTTTCAAAGGTGTCTGTAACTGGCCATGAAAAAGACACTATCGGTAAAATAAGCGACTGATAAATTAGACAAAAGACAGCCTCTAGAGTAGAAAGGCAAGGTACCAACTTGGAGATGATATTTACAGCATTTAAAAGCAGCCAAAAGTTCATTTCCTGTATATAGACAGTACTACAAATCAAGAAATAACATAACAGTCGAAAAGTGGGCAAAAGGTTTGCACCAGTGCATCCTATTTTGGACATCGAAATGACAAATGCAGCTATGAACATACACTCAGCTTCCTTCAGCAGTAGGAAATCTTACATTGAAACAGCAACAGGACACCTCTACCCAACCAGCAAAATGGCTACAATGAGCCATTCTGACATCACCATGTGTGAGCAAAGATACAGAGTGACTTCAAGTGGCATACGTGGCTGGTGAGGTATAACTTCATACAACCCTTTGGAAAATTACTTGGTGATTTTTCTATTCCATTTCATTCCATGACAAGCTGACTCTAGATATACCAAGTTCCAGTGTTGACAGAGAATGGGTACATACATGCTCCAAAATGTTTGTTTAAGAATGTCCGGAGCATGACTAGCCATAAGAGCCAAGAACAGGAAAAAACCTAAATGCTCCTCAAGAGTGAGATGAGTAAATAGATAAGGGTCCTCATACAACAGGCTGTTATATAGAAGTGAAAAATGAATTAACTACTACGCCATGCAACATGGATAAATTATGTTCAGTGAAAGAAGCTATACAGAATAATAAATACGATGTGACTCCATTTATACAGAGTTCAAAAACAAGCAAATCAATGGCATTAGAATTTAGGAAAGCAGTTATTTTTGGCATCAAGCACAGTAACTACTGGGATGGGCCTGAAACATGCTTTCAAGGTGCACGTAACATTTGAATTTTTGACGTGGATGGCAGTTACATGAGTGCATACACTTTGTGATCATTCATTTCATGTACAGACATGGTGTCTGTGCTTTTCGCACAGTGTGTCATATGGGAGCAGAAAGTTAATATTAATTTTTTAATGTTCCTTGATTGAGCGGTTACCTGTGAGCATCCCCATTAGGGACTGAAGGGTTGGTTTTGAAAACAGTAAAAACTCGCTTTCTTTTCAAATCAAAGATAAACCAAAAATTGATGAGATTTTCTTTTTTTCCCCCTAACTGGAGTCTTCCCTTCATTTTAGCTTCAGCTAGTATTAAAAGGTAGCAGCCTACGGGTCTCTGCAGGCTGCTTTACATGTGGGCTGATCTTCAACTCACTTGTCTGCATTAAGATTTGTGAAAAAGAGCATGTCCATCTAACGCAGTAGTGAGAGTAAAGGGAGATGCAAAGGCATCCTGCTTTCCCTAGGCAGGTTTCAATAATGGAGACATTTGTTTATAATGGGGTACTTTTCTTCTTGTGGCCTCTTAATCAAAAAGAATCATTTAACTCTCTAGCTTTTTCTTAACAGAAACACTAAAGGGAAAATAAAATGCAAAAACGGCTAGTATTGAATGTCTGTTCGCAGTGACAAATTCAATTATTTCCCCCCGGAGAGTCAGTGTAGGAAGTGATGTTGACATTTATCACTAAATGGACTCTTCGGACGCTGTGAGGCCACCTTCCAATGTCCACTCTCCCTGCTCATCTGATCATTTTTTTATTGTAACGCTTGTTCCTAAAAAAGCCTACACTTCCAATTCTCTTCATTTCTTCACAGACAGACCTTATAATTAACTCCAGTTTTCACAGTAGATTAGAGACCACATAGATACATGAGTGAAAAAATGTCACTATGAATCATTTTTTTTCTTTATCGAAGTACAGTTGACATACAATCTTTGGTTATTTCAAATATACAACACCGTGGTTCAACAGTGACCCATATTATTAAATCTTTACCCCCTCTAGTGTGGTCCCTATCTATGTGGAAAGGTGATTATATTTATTTTTCAAAGACTAAACACCAGTCAATCAACTCCCTTCACTTTTCTACCATTTGGACTCAGCTCCTCTCTTGATTCATTCACATCTCCGAGGTGATGGGTGATGCTGTGTGTCAATGAGAACATGGATGGTGAGCCAGTATGGTTTCCACAATTGTAGCAGAAAGGATTGGGAATGTTTTATAAAAGATGATGAAGGAGACCATCTCTGAAGGAGCCATTTGATTGGGAAGAGCCAGGGAGGACTTGGGAGATGGATGGCTTAGTGACATTACAGTGGTGAGCCATCTCAGGGCAGCTGCCCCTGTGGGAGACAAGGGCAGTCTGATAACTGCTGAGTGAGTGACTAGACTCTCAGGAAGCCCTGGATTATGATTCACCAGTTAAGGTTTTGTTAAGTCCAAGCACTAAGACTCCTTTGATAAGAAAAAAAAATTGAGTCAACATTTTAAAGCAGTAAAACTCAGTCATCTATAGGACACAACTCTGTTCTCACATAAGTTACAAAGAAAAGCTAGGGAACCATGTGTCCTGGAGAAAGCTGCATAGACGCTCAGAGGCTCGGTTTCCTTCTCTGTAAATCAGAAGTGACAACACTTAGAAGGATAAGACTGAGCTGGAAACTAATTTGTACCCGTGATAGAGAACATCACGCTCTCCACTCCAAGAGCTTGCCTTTGTCCACCTGTTTGGGAAAGGCAGGGGTTTCTCCTGTGTCTCCCACAGTGCACTGGGCATTTTGTGTTTGCAATAGCAGTAACAAGTACCACCTCATCACTGTCCCCTCAGTACAGAGCTGTCCACAGCTTGTGGCTCTGACAGGTATTGCGTGTCCCTTTCTTCGCGGCTGGTCTTTACCCAAAGCTCAGGATCCCTGGGGCCCCCTAGAGGATGCTCTCCTCCCACAGGGTCAACAGAAAGGGTCAGACCATGCAAGGTGGCCGCCAATTCTCCATTTCCCACCCTTCACCGCCAAATGTGCTGTGTGTAGCTGTGCAGGCAGTTCCCTCCCTCGCTACTCTGTAACAGTGAGCCGTGTTTATTGAATTGTTGCTACATGTATTATCGTGTTAGTTCTTGTCAGTAATTTGTCAGTAACATGTTGGGAAGCATACAATTACAGGGAACTGTAAGCAGGAGAGAAGGCTTTAAAACCACAGGCTTCCTGTCATTGTCCAATTCCAAGGAAACGACCCCAAGGCTTAACATTTCCCCTGTCTGTAGATTCAGGTCCCTGGGAAGACCATTTCCTCCCTCTGGCATACAGAAATCCCCACCTTCTTTAGGGAAAATATTCTAGGTGGTGGATCTCATTCTCAGATCATGTGTCTGCCCTCCCCTTTCCCCTTCCCCCACAAGCGGAGGCCATGGAAGAAGAGGGAGTTGGGTGGCACCCACCCCGGGTTCCTTGCTGGCCATCAAAGTACCCTTAGGCCTCCCTAGTTGTGCACCACCGTGAGAGGCAGCTATGCCCCCTCACCCAGAATGACACAGGACTTGGCGTGGAACCTCAGAGCTGGTTGGTTCTAAATCTATACTGAGAGAGGGAGTTTTCCCACCACCTCTTTGCAGCTGATAACATCCAGATAATGGGCCTTTGCCTCCACCCATGTGCTTTTGCTTCTGGAGAAAGGCACCTTTCACCTTGCACCCTGATGAGGCAGGCTGCCCAAAATGAGCTGCATGTCACCTAGTGTAGCTGCCTGGGTCGTTGACGCAGTATACCCAGGCAGCATCCTCATCGACAGCAGCCGGCCCCTTCCTGTACCGCGGGACCTTTTGGGGAAACACTCAGGTGAGCAGATCTGAGCTGTGCACACGGCGTTTCCAGGCTGACCAGCACGTGTGACTTAATCGAGGGAGTTGGAAGAGGAGCAGGCCAATGTCACTGGGATGGGTGACATGGGTAAACCAGGGAAGTTAAGGTGCCAAAAATGTGCATTGGAGAACCTAAAAATAAATAATCAGGTGTGGCTCTTAGGGTGCTGCAAAGGGGAGAGGAGCTTCGCTCTAGGAAAAGGGGTGTTGCACCATAGAAATGACAAGTGTGAGGTTAAAACGTGGTGTGGTTCCCCTCTTAAAAGCCTTCCCAGTGTTGCCTCTCCCACCAACAGCCTTGTTTACTTGCTCTTTGTCAGAAATGCAGACATGCGTTGATACAACAATTCCGGTTAACCGGGTCCAAGTCGTCCTGTAAATATGACTAGGTCGAACTTGAAAACTATCTCCAGTCCTCTGGTGCTGTCCTCTGTGACCAGTTTTGGGTTTTCTTCAATTCTCTTTGCATGACGGTCTGCCTGCTCTCCCGACACGTTCATTTTGTGGATAGATAGATTTGCAGTTTTGTTTTCATGCACATAAGCTGTTGATATAAGACAGGCACGTTCATAAATTCTGTTGACTGCTGGAAAGGGGAAGCTTTGATTCAACAGACGGAAGAGAGTGGCATGGCTTGTACAATCTTGCGCTGAAGATTTCTCCAAAGGCAGGTCTGCGAACATGTAGGAGCCCAGTCCCCATCGTAGGCAGGATGTGAGGGCACACTGTGCAGTTAGTGGAGCCTCTGCTTTTCTCTCCAGATCCCACAGTGCCCTGCAGAATGCACTGTGCTTGCTGGAAAATTCCTCATTGTTCTCTCGTCCCTCCACAACTCAGAATAAAACCGACTTCAAAACTTCTTCCCGGTAGCCATGCCCAGGGCTCAAATTCACCTTCAAGCCTACATTAGTGTACCTGTCAGTGCAGACAGATCTCATTGATGGACCTGCGTTCAGGCAGGTTAGAAGGCTGGTGTGTGACCACGCGTGTTCATGACGTGCAGCATGCCCATTTCTCATGGCCGACGTTCTGGTCTCTCTGGTTCCGGAAGATCCCCTTTCTACGTGTTCACGCAAGACCCTCTAGGTTGCCCTGGTGAGGCTCGTAAGTGCACACACCACCCACTTACCTTTCCATCCCCTGATGGGAGGAACCGTATCTGTCCTATTGGCTATACTTTCCTTAGTGTCTCACACATGTGGTGGAAGCTATATGGATATTTTTGATTTCCAAAGAGAAACTGATGCTCAGAAAGCTACGTGTTTTAATTATATTCACGGCTCCTTTGGGGGCTGTGCTGTCACATCTGAGAAGCATGCGATGAGATGCACAGCTACGTGAAGATGCCCCAGCGTGGCCCTCAGGGCAGGAGCATCAGGGGCTGTGTCTGTGCAGGGCGTGCACACTGTCTTCCCGCTGTCCCTCTGCCCTCTGTCCCAGTGCCAGTGCCCCTTCTCCACCTGGGTCCCTACTGACAACCCGCAACCTTAGGAGAACTCTGGCCGCTCCGTGTTTTTTCAGTGACCCTCCTGAGGCCTCAGGTCCTGGTGTGTTTTGGCTGGAGGGAGATAAGAAAAAAATGTTGTGGCAGCCCCATGACACACAGCTGCAGGGGCTCCGCCACGTCCAGTGGGAAATGGCGTGTGCATTCATCTTTCTGCACCCTGAGAGAAGAGGCAAGGAGCCAGGTGGGCATGAGGTGTGCAGGGGCCTGTGTGAGGCTGTGTTCCTTTCTTGCCAAAGCCCATCTCCACCCTCACTTCTACCTGGAGCTCCCTGACTCTGCTTTCCACCTGCAACCTTGTAGAACAGATGGTTGATCTTCTAGGGCCAAAGGCAATAGAGCAAGTCGTCCATGCACTTTATAGATGGAAAGAAAGGGTTCTTTGCAATATGAGCGAAGTGCCTTGACTAACTGACTTTACTTCCTATTTCTGATTGGAGCGTCATAGAGAAAGGTCTTGGTCATCCCATAGACCCTACCCAGGGGACAAGGGAGGACGGGGAGGGGCTTACCACGGCATACCTCTTCCCTGGAAATTGAAAGAGGAGCAAGAAAGGAATTTCTGAAAGTTTTGCTTGAGAGCTCAGCACGCAAACACATGTCTCTGCAAATGGCCCATATGTTATGGTCTTTACATAGGCAAAATTCCCAGCGAATCATGGGGTTTCCCTAAGTAAAGATTAAAGTTCAGAAAATGCTGTCAAAGCTGCCCCACTGACTTTTGCAGCTGGCCAGCCCTTGAGTAAAGTAAACAATTATCTTCAAATAAATGTGTCAAGCTTTTCTCCTGTATGCTGCCTGCTAGCTTTTTCTGGGAGTTTACATATGTGGGACAACTGTTAGTATGGGTGGGGCAAACAGTTCCTTATACACAGTTCATGTGAGAAGAGATCAGGATTTTAAAAGAAGGCATGATTATCTGATCAGCAACACAGCGACTCTGAGTCATCGATGATGACCAGAACTCCATGCTGCTCCCCCTATTTTAGTGCTTACAGAACTCTCTGGGATACTGGGAATCATAAAAACCCTTCCTTCTTTCCCTTTTGTCCCACACCTGGACAAACCAATAAAAAACACCAGGAGCTACTTTCCTTGAAGGTGGTGGGGATGTTCAAGCCACAAAATTCTAAGTTATGCAGGCAGGAACGCCCACCCCTGGTCCCACCCCCTAACCACAGTAAAACGCAGCCTCTCCCTCCCCTCTAGCTGTCATTTCATTGCAGATGCCACTGGAGCCTTCTTCTTGGCAAACGCTTCTGCTGTTTACTACGTGCTTAATGAACTTTCATATCAATCGTGACCACACATTATCGCCCATACATCCATGCACCCATGCACAGGGGGCTGACTGGCATTCAACAGGGGATGCCACGCACGCCGATGAAACAGCATCCTAGCTAGCATACTGGCCACCATCAATAAATGAATCCATTATGGAGTTGTATGTATACCTGTATTCACGCAAAGCAACTCATCTGTGTGCAGAAAGCAGCTGAACCCTGTTCTGGAGGATGGTTCTCAACTGTTCAGCTCGTTTTCCCACAAGTAAACTCTGATCTCCCTGCACTTTTAAGTCATACATTAAAAATGTAACTTCATAATCTCAGGTCCAGTTAGCTGTGTTCAGTTGAAGAGAAAACCAGCTCGCAGAATCTGCATCTAATTTTTGTCAGTACCTTGGGTCTAACATTCTCATGGTTCCAAGCCAAGGATTTCAAGTTCCTTGTATTAGTCACCTCTTGCCACATAACGCATCACTGTGAAGTTGTTGGCTTAAGACAACATGCCCCGATCACCATGCAGGTGCTGCAGGTCAGGAGTCCAGGTGTGGCTCAGCTGGGTTTCCTGCTTCAGGAGCTCACAAGGCTGCAATCAGGATGCAGGCCAGGACTCGGGTTCCACCCGGAGGGTTGGCCCGGAAGGATCTGCTTCCAAGCACACGTGACTGTTAGCAGTTTACAGTCCCCTTGTGAGTTCTTGGAGCGAGTCTCAGTTCCTTGATGGCTGTTACCTGCCACTGTCCCTCCATTTCCTGTCTTGTGGATCCCTCCGTATGACTGCTTCTTGGTTCCAAAGCCAGAAAGACTTATGCTAGAAACACAGAAGCCACTGTCTTGGTTGACCTAATCACAGACATGACCTCCATCATCTCTGCTGTATTCTGTTAGTTAGAATCAAGTCACTCAAAGGAAGAAATTAAATTTGGGGGGTGGGGGATGTGGAGGTCATTTGGGAAGAGGAACCACTAACCAAAATTGTATTCCTCCATGCATCCATTTACCCACAACTGTGAGGATTGGATGTCAGTATGTGTGAAATACATATAAGAGGCTTAGTAGATCATAGGAACTCCGTGCATGCTACTGTCCCATCATTGCATTGTGCAGAACACTGTGCCAAGCTCTGGGAGTGCCAGGACAAGACAAAACAGGAGCCTCAGAGAGCTGGGCTCTTGGTTAAGGCAGAAAGAAGATCATAAAGGGTACAGCATGAGCTCCTCACTTCTGTTCAAGATGATCTGGGCATAGGAAAAAGAGGTGTCTAACTTCTGCTCAGAGAGGAGGGCATGAGAAAGAAGGTTTCTGAGAAAGGGTGGTTGAGGGATGAGAATGGACTTGTGAGCTGATGAATGAAGAACTCAACCATAACAGCAGTCATGTCAGTGATGATGGGGTTGAAGGACTGGACAGATGATCATGTGCACAACAGAGCAGCTCCTTGAAAGGTTTGCTGTCATAGACTGTGGACTTTCAGTTTTACTGCCCATTCTGTCATTCACTCATCCACCCATTTATCCACTCATCCATGCATCCATCCATCCATCCATCCATCCATCCACACATCCCCCTAGGTTCCCTGCTATCCACCCATCCACTCTTTCATCCACCCATTTAACCTTGCATCTGTCCATGGATATATCCATCCATCCATCTGTCCTTCTTGGATCTCTGCTATCCACCCATCCACTCATTCATCCCCCATCCATCCCTTCATACATACATCCACTCATGTACTCATCCATCCATCCCTTCTCATTTTCCAGAAAGGCTTTATGGTGGCTTAGAAACACACATAAAACATATACATGTAAAACAATAAGCAAGCTGATGTTTACTTATGGTGAACACAATACAGAAGTTAGGTGATGAGAACAAGGAGAGAACTCAAATAGGGACACGGAGTAGAAGCAAGGATTCAGTTTATAGAAGTGCACATTCCCAATGGCCCTGTATATGTGCCATAGGTGGGCTGTACATATGGTCTGTTAAGACGTTGCAATTGCTTATGCTTTCCAAGGATGCCTCTGTTTGTACAGAAATTTCTGCTACCCAAAGTATGAGTGGGGGAACCCCTAAGGTATTTCCCATCCATCAAATAACTTGATGGCATTTAAATAGACATCGATAAATCCAGTCAGTCTCTCAATTCATCCTTCGTCAGCATACAGACTGGGTTGTGCAGTGGTGATGGGATGAAGCTTGTTCAAGTCGAATCAGGTTTCAAATTCTTGCTCCCAAAAACCCATTCTGCTCCTTGACTGTCAGCAGCATTTACGGCAGGAGAATGTATACTTAACATTTAGCCAAAAATAAAAACCTCTGCGAAATACCTAAATATAGATTGCTTCATTACCTTCAAATCAGCCTGAAGAGAATGCGGAGGCTGGTGCCCCGAAGAAATCAAGCCGCAGCATGCCCGCCGTGTGCTGAGCAATCAGAAGGAATCGCTATCGTGGTGCAGGGTGTAATCCTGGAAAAGCAAAACACAATTAGTCAGCCACTAAATCCCGTAATAACACATAATAATCATTATTATATGAATATGAATAGCTGGAGACATTGGGCCATCCCTTAACCGTTCTCTGTAGCAGGGTCGTTATTCTCCATGGTGCCACTAAACACACTCACCATATTACAGAACCCAGGTTTGCCTTCCAAATACAGCATCCATTCCTTCCGTGTGAAGTTGATCAAAGCTGTAAAGTGCTCTATTCCATCTCTTTATTTCTCCCCGTTGGGATGGGGCATGGAAAATATGTTGTTTTGGGGAAGAAGCACAGAACTCCACAACAACAACAACAAAAAAACCTCCTTGAGATATGATTGCCTTTCTTCTGCGCTCCAAAAGCATCCTCACAGAGATGAACCCTCTCCTGGAAAACAGACATCTTGTGTTTTCAGAGAAGAGCATGCTTTATTGCTAGGAAGCTCTTCTTTATGTCCAGCCTGACCTCTTCCTGCTGTCCTACCTTCCTTATCCTTAACTGAAAACTAGAAAGAGACTGGACCATACTTTCTATGGACTTTTAAATTACTCACTCCAAGGCCATAACCAGAACTCCATAATGCCAATGGCTGAGACATATGGAAAGATGCTAATTTTCTTGAGGTGACTGCTTCTTGGAGAATGTGCCAGCACCAGACCACAGTGAATACTTCCTTGTGGGCACAGACTGGGTTTCATCCTATTTTGCACCTGCACAGTACAGCACATTTATAGACAGACAATGAACATTCATACATCTTGAAAGAATCAGTGAATGAATCAATACTTCCTCAATTCAGTACAAACCACTGTAGACAATGAAACAAAATACCCAACACTTAACTCTCTCAAATGCAGATTCTCATCCAAAAGGACAATGTAAACAAAATTCTTAGGTAGTGAATTATTTCTTGGTGGGATGACATGAAATGACTTTTTTCTTTTGTAGATCGAATACAGTTGAGTATCAGCAGCAGGCTAATATTTGCATTCTTCTGCTGATATTTGGGGCTTGTTATTTTATTTAGCAATATCAGAAAAAGTACTTTCAAGATGAGCTGGGGATATATCAATAGCATCTCACCTTGGGAAATGGCTCAGTGAAGATCAGACACAAAGCTGAAATATTTGGTTCAGGAGTGCACTCTTTCAATTAAAGGAGAAAACTTTGGACGCAGGTAAATGTTTATTTTAGCAAGTTGAGGCATTTACATGAATAAAGCAGTGAGGAGCGGAGCCCACTGAGACCCACTTGTGACCTTTGACTTGCAGAGCTGCACAGTAATACGTTTTGCTGTCTTACGCCCTTGAGGTGGGGGAATTTGTTTGACCAGCACCAGGAAACCACCCACAGCATGTTCCTCTTTGCAGGAATTTTTTATTTGTCTTATATCTCAGTGGGTTCTTGTGATACAATAAGGATGCTACTAAAATAGATCCAAAGTACGAAACCGAAACAAATGTGGTCCCCTACTTAAACAGGGCATTTTACTCTGACGACATATTGGGTGCATTCAGGGAGGAAAAAAAAAAACCCACAGCTGGGCCTGGGGAGAGGGCGAAGTGCTACATTTTGCTGAATGAGACATGAGTTTGTGTGACCCTGAAACTGTTAGGTCCGATTTAAAAGAAGCATTCTCAATTTCTCTCTCTCTGGGCTTCTCCACCCCCCATCATTTGCTGAAAGCCAGCCAGTCTGAATGTCTGTCTTGCTTCAGGTAAAGGGGCTTGTGCGGGAGGTGCCACCCAGCCCCACGCTTCCCTCATGCACAGAGTGCCTTTCCCACGAGGGCTGTGTTCCCTCCAGCAATATCCCTCTTTTAAGGGCAACCTTTCTTTGCACACCTGCAGGCAGGAAACGCTGCTGTGAATTCAAAGTTGTGAACACCGTTGACCCAGTTAGCTTAAGATTGTCCACCTGTTGAATTTCTGTAAGTAAATATATATATCAAAGTCTGCGATAACTGCATGGGCTCTGTCCTAATGTGCAATGATAGTGAGTTTAAGAGTAACGCAGAAAATGTCAATTATGGCCTCAATAGAGGACAACTGGTGGGCCATCCCAGCACAAGCGTGCCAATTACTCAACCAACGTTGCTAATTTCAATACTGTGGCCAACTGGAGATATTAGGAGAGCTAATTAACCTCTGGGGAACTCCAGTTGCCAATCAGGGAGGCTGCAAAATTGAATCCTTCTCTCACCCGAGCTTCTGCACCTCACAAGGGCAGACGCCCATGTCAGGAAAGACAGTCTCAGAGTCTCAGAGCCACAATGTGCGGCAAGTGACAAACACGTGGTGGACGAGGAGGCACTGAACTCTGTGCTTTGCAAACTGTGACCCCTCGTTCCTATTCCTGGGGAAACTGCCTAGGAGCCAGTGCTTTCAGGAACATTGGCAAGAGATGGAAGGAGGAGAGTGAAGTAACATTTTTCAGAAGACAGATTCTGGAGGAAAACGTGACACTGGCATGGCAGTACAGTAGGAAATAAGGCTCTGAACTGCCAACTTGTTAGCCTTTCATTGGATGCTGAAAAAACGAAGCATTTGAATCCAGCATAAGCAGATGGTAGAAATCATGACCAGTAACCCCACACTGCCTGTTTGCCTTGTGTCTCTCCAAGTGAGGCCCTACGCCAGCTGCATAAGCATCTCCCAGGAGCTTCTCAGAAGGGCGGATTCTCAGCTCGAAGCCTGACCGCCTCCATCAGGTACTCTGCGGGCAGCTGGGAAGAAGGAATGGATTCAGCCTTGAGCATCTCCACAAGCAGTCTGGGGGGCCAGGACGGCTGTGCTTTGTAAGGAGGATTTCAGCAGTAAAACGTCAGCAAGCACAGAGCAAAGTCCTGGTCTTGGAGACACTGGGGGACTAGGCAAGTTTGCAAGAGAAGATAGGAGCCATGTGGAATAGGCCCGGGCTTTCATTGTTAACTTGCTGTGCAAGAGACTGGGAACTCGGCTCACAAACAAGGCAGAATTCCTATGGCTGGAGTTGGAACACAAGTCTGGCAGAATGCATTTGAGGGCTGGCCTGAAACGCTAGGACTGAAAGTCGGTGTAGGTGTGCCAGGTGTAGGGTTGCACTGCTGAGGCGACGCTGAGTGTACAGGAGTGAACCGGGTGGCCCCAGCTGCTGGAAGGCCATTGCTATATTCTCTTTTTTTCAGTCTGTCCTCACCTAACACAACCCTCGTCCATTCCTTCCGCTCCAGCCCTCCTCACATTGGTTGCTTTATCAGGATCTTCTTATGAAGTTGCTCCTCTGGAGATGGTTTGACTTAGGGCTGATTTTCAGTCGTTTTCCTGTCTTTCTTGAGGTTCACAGGCTAGGATTGTCCTCAGAGAGTTCCCAGTGCCGACACTCTGTCATTTCATACAACCACTGGATTGTGTTTTCTCTGTAGTTTCCAACACGGATGCTTAACACTGCCCAGCTCTCTAGACATGGCAGCATATGGGGTCGTTGTCCATGAATAGTGGACAGAATCTGAATGGAGAATGCAGTGCGCTGGGATTCTGGGAGCTGGGGTCTTGTTCCACCCCTGGCCCACTCTCTCTGTGACCTATGGGAAGGCCATCGATGTCTCAGCTTTAATGACTTCATTCAGAACGAAGGTATTTGAGTAGAAATGTTTATGGTCCTTGGATCTCCAGTTACACTGTCTATATTGTTGATTCTCATTTTTGAGTCATAGTAGGACCTAAGAGCTTCACTCAATATCCTAAATGCTCAGGGAAGAGTCCCTAAGCATGGGAACAAGTTGAATATCCCATCCTCCCAAAAGTTGTGAGGCAGCTCTCTTCTGAATCTCAGTGTCTTAGTTTAGACTGCTGTACCCCAAATACCATGCATGCACTGGCTGGCCTCTACAACAGAGTGCATTTCTCCTATTTCTGGAGGCCAGAGTCCAGGATGTTTCAGGCTCTGGTGAGGACCTGCTTTGTGTCCCAGATGGCATCTTCTTCCTGTGTCCTCACGTGCAGCGAGGGGAGAGGACAGTTTCTGGGGTCTTGTTATAAGGGCACCAATCCCGTTCCTGAGGGCTGCACCCTCATGACCTGAACACCTCCTAATACCATCACACCGGGCATCAGGATTCGACCTATGAATTTGTAGGGGGGACAAACTTTCAGGCTGTGACACCAAATGACTGAGTTAGGAAATCAGCTTCTAGGAGAAGTTAAAAAAAAAAGGAAACAATCAGAAGAAGCTGGGTATTCCAGGAGCCTTATTCTGCCATCACCTGTAAATTCTCTCATTAGAACTATCTGCAGCTGCATTCCAGCTTCTGGGGGAGGTAAAAAGAAAGATGACTTTTAAAATCAAATGAGCATTTTGCTCAAGGCACAAACTTCCTCATGTGCTGAAGAATCTATAAGACAATGTCTGATTTTATCGCGAGCATAGGAGGGTAACTCAGAGGAGAGCCCTCGAGACTACCAGCCATGACTTTGTGCATCCTGGAGAGTCCCTGCCTTTGAGTGACTTGTGGCAAAGAATGAAAACATGAGTCCAGTTAGCCTGGGGTGGCCGACAGTAAAAAGACAATTTAGAGTATTTAGAAGTGTGCAGCATATACCTTTTTTTTTTCAGTCCTGACCAAGGAAAGATACCTTTGTGCACAGAGACACCATGATGAAGAAAATAATGTGTTTAGTGCTGTGTTGTTAATCTGGCAGTAAAGGTCATTGTTCATGCACACTCAAAGGCAGCATACAAGGAAGAGTTCCAGTAAAAATAGAAAAATCTGGGGTCATGACTGCAAAGAGTTGGAAGGAAGTGAGGAGAAAAAGAGTCACTTAAGAGTAGCTCTTCCTCCTGTGAGGAAAGCCAGACAGCGATGTAGGTGACTCCTGGACAGCCACTGCCATATTTTTTACTGAGTCTTTGACGGGAAAGACAAGGACGACATGATGACAAGTGGTCTGACTTCACGGAATATTCTTATTCCAGACTGGGGGGAGGAAAAATCGTCCTCCATCTTCTCTGGGTGTGTGGTGGGATCTGAATGCTGAATGGTCAGAAGACACAGCAGCTGGAGAAAAGCACCCCCATTTTGCTGAGTTTTTACATGCACAGGAGAGCCGTCGCAGCAGAAGGAAGATCCAGAGAAGTGCCCACAGGCAGCTCTAATGCCTTCAGAAAAATAAACAACCAATTGGTGAAGAATTGACAAGACACAAGGGTTTGGACCATGTGTAGTAAGTGGTAAAGAAGTAGGAAGTTCTGAGTTAGTTATTACCAAGTTTGTTTGTACACATTTGGCCCCCAGCTCCCTGTCTCTGGTACAGGAAGGGTACCCTTTCCATGAGGGTTTTAGGGTTTGTTTCAGGGTGACCTTCCTGCTTCTGCCATTTTCTCAAACTCTTTCCTCTTAGGAACCAATATGGCAAGGTGCCATATTTTAGTGTAGCCTGTCCTGAACCCCATCAACACGGAGGCAGGACTCAGAGACCAAAAACAAAACAAAATGGTGTTGCCGACGAGCATTATCCATTTTCAAAAAAGATTTATTACAAGCTTGACATTCCAGCTTTGTTTTGAGTTCACACGGCAGGAAACCGGAAAGGTCAGGAAACTGACAAACCTCAACCAAGACAAGAGAGCACCATCGTAAAACAGAGTTTTATCTTGCAATTGTTTTCAGTGAAAATTTGAAGTGCATCTCTAGGGGGAACTAGCTAAGTATAAGTTTGTCAATAAATCTTCTTTGGGAAGGGTTTTTTTTTCCCCCTTAGAAATACATTCACTCTATGAAAACTGTCTTTGAAAGGATACTTTTCAAAGAAATGGCAGATGACGACTCTCAGCTATAAAATGAACAAGTGTTCAAGATGGCACGTAACTCAACTGTGATGGGCGGGCCAGTGGGAAGGCATTAATAACTTCAAAGAACAATGCTATTTGTGGGTCAAAACTATGTCAATGAATGAGCAAAGGCAAAACAGACTTCTCATTTTGTTGAGGGGGAATGTCAGTGGAGCTTCCAAAGAGCAGAATTTGCATGTGTAATTATTCGTAGTCACTTGACATTTTGCAGACCTGGAAAATCACTCAACAGAAATGTAAGTCACAGGAGCCCTGCAAAACCAGGGTCAGATAGGCAACACCATCTAAGCAAACCCAGGCTTAAGTTCCTATGGAAGCACAAAGCTTACCTACACATACTTCAGTTTATGAATTACAATGATCATACATGGTAGTGCTTAATTTTTTATTTCACTTGCAATTCTGTGCAAAGGTCCTATATTTTTGAAGAAATACAGTGGGTGGATGTGGTTTGAAAGTAGGCAATGGTTCCGCTAGTTTTTAAATTCCTAATGTTACTCTTCAGCTCCCTTATTTGCTAAACTTGCCCACTGCTTGCTTTTGGGTTGCTCCAGAAAATGAACTAGAATGTGAGAAAAAAGTAAATTTGCCACAGATGAGTTTATTCCAAGTAAATTTGTGGCAGGCTTTAAGGATAATCCTGAACCAAGATTTCAAAACATTTCTTGAGCATTTGCATTGCCCTTAAGAGCGTCAAAGGCTGATCACTTTTTGAACGGGGTAATGCACATTTGTGTGTTTATGTGCTGTGTCATTTGCTAAAAGTAAGTGAGTTTAACTTTAGAGTCACACGTTATTCAGGAGGAGAACAGCGCTGGGTTTAACAAAAATCAAATGTGAAACAATGATGTTCCCTGGAAACTGGGTTTTGGAATGAGGAATTATAAGAAAACATGCTTTAAAGAAAAGTATGCATTACCCGCATAGAGCACACGTTCCTGAGATTTTCTAATTTCCAACTCTGTTAAATGGTAGGTAACATTATAGGGTGGGGACCCAGAGCTGGCTCCCCCAAGATGGCCCATTGTGCCATGCAGATTATTTAGAGTTGAGAGCAACCAAGGCCCAAAGGACTCAGGTGGAAACTTTGGCCTCCCACCCCTCAACTGCATAGAAAGACATTAGATGGAGGGCATGCTCCAGGGCAGCAGTGCCCTTAGACAGCCATGTTATAATGTAAACTGTGTGGTAGATGTGGAGGGCTGTGGCTAAGTCTGTTAAAATTCCTCTCTGTGCCCCCTCATGGTCACTGTGGCCCTGGGAATATCTTATTATCAAGCATTTACTTTTTTCATATTCCTGTGACTTGCGTCCCTTTTCTTTGCGGTCTCAGACCTCGTCCCCCATCTCCCGGGTTCAGGATGACAGACAGACCTCACCCTCCTGGACTGTCTTTGGAAACTGTGTCTTTGGCTTCCCCGCATGTATGTCATTCAACTTTGTTATTTTTTTCTCCTGCTCATCTGCCTCCTGTCAATTAGATTCTTGAATCCACTAGAAAAACCTTGAGGGGTAGAAGGGATTTCTTCCTCCCAAATAATAGTGAAGTAGTTGTTAGAGACCACAAAATTCTTTCTTGTCCCGTTTAGGCTTAATTAGGGTTAATCACCTCTTGTCCCCCAGCCCAGTACAAAACCTAGTTGACCCTCCATTAGCACATTCAATTCAACATCCCTGGTCTATAATTTTATTAAAAAATAAAATTTCCTTGGATCCCATGATAACAGATTAGAAGTTCCAACAACCCCAACTTGGGTTGGATTAATTTGTTAGAGCTGCTCACAGGACTTGGAGAAACATTTTCCTAACGAGACCACCGGCTGATGTGTAAAGGAAGTGACTGAGATACAGCTGTGCAGAAGACATGCAGACGGCAAGGTGCACGGGGAAAGGGTGTGCAGCTTCGGTGCCCTCTGCAGGCCTGCCACCTACCCCATCTCCGTGTGTTCACCAGCCTGGAAGCTCTCCAGACCCTGTCCTCGAGGGTGTTTGCGGACAGTTTATTACATAATACACGACAATTAAATCACTGGCTGCTGGGGATTGAAGTCAGCCTGCTGTCCTGCTCCTCTGGAGGTAGGGGTGGGGTTGAAGTTCCACCCTCTGTTACACAGTGGTTCCCCTGGCAACTGGCCCTCCTGCTGTACCACCTGATTCCCATAACAACAGACACCTTGGTGACTGTTCTCACTGGAAGTCCCAAGGACTTAGGAGCTCTGTGCCAGAAAGGGGAACCATGGAGAAAAACCAAACAGACACTTATTCCTGATCACAGTATCACTTGCCCCAGCAGGACCCTTTATCCACACTGGTTAAGAGGGTCTCTTTCTGCTCGTTCGCTCCCTCGCGCAGGACCATGCACTGGGTGATACCAGGCGAGCAGCGCGTTGTGGCCACAGGAAGGAGGGGAACGGAGCTGGGAGTCCATGTGGTCTGGCTGTGCATGCACGCAGGCCCTCCCATGTAATCCTCGGTGTGGCTGCCTCTCCTGGTCTGGGTATCATGGCTTGGCTTCCAGAAACACTGTGGCTGTTTGCAGCGCTGATTCACCGCAGTGTCGTGACCAAAAGGGCGGGCAGTCACAGGTCTTGTGGGTGCGTGGAAATGCCCTCAGTGCCCAGCGCTGGAAGCAGATAGATAAAGGAGGAGAAAGGAGCCTTTTTGACCGTACAGTGACAGAAGCTATGTGGTAGGTCTTCACCCCAAGTGCCAGATGTGTAATGTGACAAGAAAGCATTCAATTCTCATCCTTGCCTAGGAAAAAGCTGAGTTCTGGCCTATCAGGAATACACTGCATCGTGGAAGATAGTCAAGTAGAAACTCATAATGCTTCTTTTATTTTCTTCCGTTTGTTCCTAAAAAACGGAAGTGGGCGCATTCCTGTGTTCATAAAGTAAAAGCCTCCATGGGGTGGGATCGCACATGGCAAATGCCCCTGTAAAGCCTCATATACGAGGCACTTGGTATGAGTTTCTACATGGAGCCCTGGCTTTAAAATCTGCTCGCTGAGGTGTCAGGAGTGTCCATCATGAGATCTAGTGGGAAGACGTTTCTCAAACTATAAGCAATTAAAAATTTTAGCCAAGCCCCCCAACCCAAAATAAAGAGTCAATATAGGTCCATGAACAGCACAGGCTTCCCAGCAGGTCCTCGCAACTCCTCTGCAGGACTCCTGGTGTTTATGTCTCAGAGCGAACTCAAAAGTAGAGGCCATCCATCACCATGATGGGTGGCTAGCCAGGTGACAGTGTTCAGCTGTACCTGAGCCCTGAGCTCTCAGAAAATAACAGGAGAGAAAATATCAGCACCGTTTTATGACGTAGGACATTCTAGGAAATGCCTCCCAGCAGAGGACCACCTGCTCTTGCGCATCCCCAGGGAGCATCCACCTCCCTCCTTCCTCACTGCTGGCAGATGACATGATTCCCTTGTCTGTTTGCCTCTAGGAAACCCCAGACTCCCATCCTTTCCTTTGAGATGTTCCTCATTAATGATCATTCCCTACAATAGCCTGAAGAGATCACCTTGTTAATTTTCTGGCACCGTTTTTGTCTTTCACCAAGGGAACCAGACATTCCAATTCTCTCTGCTTAAAACCCTTCCCCGGAGACTCCATCTGCATGTGGTTCATTATACCTGATCTTTCCACCCTCCCTCCAATACCACGTCTTTCCTCATCCATTTGCCCACAGCGTGCCTCTCAATGAAAGGGAGACGGTACTTGCATGCATGTCATGGCTATGATGTGTCAGACTGGAACAAACGCCAAGAGTAAATGCAGAGTCTTGATATCTAAGCAGATGAGGTTTGGGTCCCATTGTGGGCCTGTGTAAGTGAAAGGGTCCAGCACAGGCCACCGTGACCTAAAAATTATTTTGAGTGGAAGGCATTTAAGAATATGCTTTTTTTTCCCACTGAAGTTCCTTATCTGCCTTAAAGTAGAACCCCCAGAGAGAACTCAGAAGTGGTCTGATATGACTCCCCTCCCCAGGAACGACCCAGGAACACAGACTTGTCATGGGGAACAAGAAGACAGAACCACACCCAGACATTGTCACTAAACTAGCACACCTCCCATCTCCTCCTACATCCCGTTGTCTTCCCTACAACTCATTTATTTTCCCTTCACTGCCCATCTCCGGTCCCCCATTAACATGGCAGATAAGCCCCAAATTCTAACTGCCATCTTGAGTCACATCTTTTCTGTGTGAACTCTCATATGTAAAGATCTCTTTCCTCTTGCCTTTCTTTGTTCTGTTTAATTCACAGCTATCTGAACAGGAATTTAAGAGAGTAGAGGAAAAGTTTTTCCTCTTTGACCTGAGGCATAGGGCAGATAATGGCTACTTTTTTTTCTAAGCTGACACAGCAATTCAGTGTATTACTATTCATTTCTTTCTTTTGATTGTACTAAAACACACAACATAAAATTTGACGTCAAAACCATTTCTAAGTGTTCAGGAGTATAAAGTCTATTCACATTGTTGGGCAATTGATCTCTGGAGCTTTAAAAAAAATAGTATCTCTGCTGAATGTAAGTGTATGTTCAAGGTGATCTTTTTAGAGCAGTTTAGGTTCACAGCAGAATAAAGGGGAAGGTACAGAGATCCCCATAGTCCCTCTACTCCTACCCACGCACAGCATCCCATATTATCAACATTCACACCGTGAACCTACATGGACCTGTCTTCATCACCCAAAACCCACGGTTTACATTAGGGCCACTCTGGGTGCTGTACATTCTATGTGTTTGCACAAATGTATAATGCCATGTATCCATTAGAGTATCACAGAATATTTCCATGCCCTACACACCCCCTGCACCCCACCTATGCATCCCCTCCCTCTCCATAACCCCTGGCAACCACTGACCCTTTTACTGTCTGCCTCATTTTGTCTTCTCCAGAATGTCCCAGAGTTGGAAGCATTTTCAGGTTGGTGTCTTCCACTTAGTAATAAGAATTTAAGGTTCCTCCATGGCTTTTCATGGCAGGATAGCTTATTTTTCCTTAGCCTGAATAATATCCCATTGTCTGGATGGACCCCAGTTCATTTATCCATCACCTACTGAGGGGCATCTTAGTTACTTCCACATTTTGGCAATGATAAGTAAACCTGCTATACACATCCATAGGCAGGTTTCTGTGTAGACATAACGGTTCAGGTCCTTTGGGTAAATACCAAGGACAGGAATTGGTGGACCATCTGGTGAGACTCTTGGCTGCACCATTGTGCACACCCACTGACAATGAATGAGCATTCCTCTTGCTCCTCTGGAATATTTTCATGTTGCAAAACTGAGAATTTATACCACCGAACACCGTCTCACTAATTCTTTCTGTTTTCATTGTATCCACCATTCTTTCCATTTTAATAAGCTTAGCTACTTCTAAGTACCTCATGTGAATAGAATCACCCAGTATCTGCCTTTCTACAACTCGTTTATGTCGTTTAGTCTGATGTCCTCAAGGTTCATCCATGTTGTACCGTGTGGCAGGATGTCTTTCTGTCTTATGTATATACCACATTTTCTTTTTCCTTTCATCCATTGGTGGACATGTGCATTAATTGTACCTCTTAGCTGCTGTGACTAATACTTTAATGAACATGCATGTGCAAATATCTCTTTGAGAGTCTTCTTAAAAAAATTTTTTGAATGTATACCCAGAAGTGGGATTATTGGAATTTTTAAAAGAGAAAATGGACAACATACAGTTAAAAATAAGCTTTCTGGAATGAAGTAGCTGACAGTTAGATGCATTTGGATAAAGATAAGTTAGTCATCCCTGGAGCAGACTGCTTTCCGTACGTTTATCTCCCCAGAGCTTTGTCTATAGAAAGAAACCTGAGCATTAATTACAGTTATTTGAGTAGACAGAGCCCCTGGAAGCCATGTAAATACTGTATTTACAGTATTTGACTTCATTTCCATATATTTTTCAGTCCAGTGGTGTTTCCACTGAATCAGGGCTTTTTTTTTTTTGGTTTGTTTGTTTATAATTCTGTTATTTTACATGAAAAATGGAATTTCGGGTTACAAGTTATGTTGTTATGATAATGTACCCTGGGAGGTGACGGTGGTGTTGGAATACCTCACACTAGCCACTGTGGTAAGGAAGGAAAGTTTGGAGAAAATGCAAACAAACGTCCTGATGTGCTCCTTAATTAAAGCCCTCAAGACTGGAGATAATTGTCCCAGGAACTGTAGTTCTTCTCCAGAGGCTGGGATTCATTCAAATTTAAAGAGTCAGGGTGATAAATCTGGATGACCATGCCCATGGGAGTGGGAACAACCATTTTTTAGAGGTGCCAGGACAGGATGGACCTGCAGTACTGCCTGCCTTGAGCCCAGGAAGATGACAGCACTTCACAGAAACTCCTGCTTCCCCCTTTCAGTTGTGTTTTTAGCCGGAATCCACATACCATGGCTGCACTAGGCAGTCATTTCTATCACGGGTATAATAAAGGAATCTATTTGCTCTTTGCCTGCTGGCACAGACCTCCGAAAACTGTTACAATTTCTTGAATGATAGGAGTGTCTCTAGTTACCTATGGTGAGACCCTTTAGAGCACACCTGAGTGTATGCTAAAGAGGTGACTCGCACTAGGGACTGGTCTCTAGGAAGATTGGAAGGTGTAACGTCCAGCCCCACCCCATTGTCTGAAGAGGAGAGAGAGGCTGGAGGCTGACTTCTATAAAAACTCATGCACAGCAGGATTCAGGGAGCTTCCGGCTGGTGGAGATATTTAGATACTGCGGACAGCACATCCATTCCTCCATACAGGGTGGGTACCTTGCCTTTCCCACACCCATCCCTCCCTCTAGGTGCCTCTTCCATTTGTCTGTGAACTGAATTGTATCCTCCATAATAAACTGAAACAATAAACTCTTCCTGAATCCTGTGAGCCGTTCCTCCAAGTTATTGAACCTGAGATGAGGGATGTAGGAACTGCAAATTTGTAGCTAGATGGGCAAAAGTGGGTAAACTGGCTGCCTCATTTGCCCCTGGCATCTGAAGGAGGGGGCAGCCTTGTAGGACTGAGCCATTATCTTGTGGGGTCTGCACTAACTGTGGGCAAAGAGTGTCTGAATTCAATTGGTTTGGGGGCACCCAGCTGGTGTGGGAGAATCAGAGAATTGATGTAGGGAAACCACATATATAGGAAGTCAGAAGTTGTATCAGGAAACACCACACCACACAGTCATATGATCACAAATCACAGTCTTGGTAAATCCAGTCCCGTTGTGGTACTGGAGGGGAACAGAAACCAGAAAATCGATTCCAGAATGTTCAACATGGCCACATCCCCACCAGATGCTGCATTAATTCTTTGCAGAACTTTGTAAAACATACCCATCGGTTATCCTCAAGAGAGTAAGAATTACCATTTTGCTACTTAAAAAATGGCTCTAACATTTCCTAATTCTAATTTGCTAGAGGTGTTGTCATATGCCACCTGAATATCTCAAGATGATGAAGTCAGCAGAATACATCTTTTTGAGTGAAATAATTTTCAGTGCAAATCAGACAACCTTTTATTGAAGCATTCCAATAGAAAAAGTTTTATGTTGGAAAGGAGAATGCTGGTAGAGGCTCAGAGAAAATAATGGTGTAAAGCAAATGTGATTTTGAATGTTATGAACTGTTCAGTGGGAAACACCAGTTCTCATTGAGACTGGTACTACAGTTACCACGTACTATGTATTAAACGGGGCCAGAGAATATCAGAAAACTAGTATTGAGAAGCCTAGGGTGGAAAGTCTGTGAAACATCTTTTGGGGGAAAATAGAGAAAAATGACAGGGTATCTATTTGTTTCCACCTTTATCACAGTTGATGATTTTCTTTCTGCACAACTGTCCGTAAGAGAACAACAGAACAGCAGCTGTGTGATCAGACATGGAGCTTAAATGCTTCTTTTGAAACAGGCATGAGTTCTAGGCTACTCGGAGGAAATCCTTTGTATCGAGCAAAGAACATTCTTTGAATGAGGAATCCTGGTTTTGAAGGCATGTTACTGTAAAAGCACAAAGAAAAAGGGAGGTAGGGAAGATACCCTCCAGGGTCCAGTGGTTGTGGCGTCCAACTTCTCTGAGACGTGGTTTCCTGACAGCAGGAAGAACTGGGTTTTGATGTGGGTGTCCTCAATGTCCTTCGTGCCATCTAAACAGTCCTGGAGGTCTGCACTGGGCTGGGGGACAAATTGTGATCAGAGGGTTAAAACAGGTCGTTACTAATTCAGCAGAAGTTCAGTGTTGTTTCAAGAGTCCAGCTCTTGTTTTGACTCCATTTAAACTAAGAGTATGATTGGGAATTTTTGCATTCTTGAGAGTTTGTCATTTTAATATGTGCCTTCTCAAAGGGTGATGGAAAAGGTTTAATAGAGAAAAATGAATTGCGGTTCATGTTGCATGATAAGTAGAACAGATACACAGATACATCTTTCAGCTTTTCTCGTCCTCAACCTCGACTTTTCATTGAAATGGAAGCACGGAATCTGAGCAATGGGCTAGGTGCTGGGGGCAAATAAAAGGTATATTTGGTATGTTATTTAGGATGTATGCCCCCTTATAAGATATATGTGGTACCCACCTTGGATGTCTACAGATAAAGAAAAATAAAGCAACAGCCTTCTTACACACCACATACAAACTCAGCTCAAAATGCATCATCATATACCTAAATGTAAGAGCTCAATTACGTAACTCTGAGAATAAAACATGAATGTTTCTTCATGGTCTTGTTGAGGCTGCATTTTCTTAGATATGGCACTAAGAGCAAAGGGGACAGAAGGTCAAGGGAAAAGTTGGACTTTATCCAAATTAAAAATATCTGCTCTTTAAGAGATACCATCAAGGAAAAAGTTCACACAATGACAGAAAATATTGGAAAGTCATGTATCCAATAAGGGACTTGATTGAGAATACATAAGTAACTCAATAACAAAAGAATAAATAAGCTATCAATAACAAAAGAATAAATAAGCTAAATAAAAAAAAAAGCAAAGGAACTAAAAAGAAACTTGCCTGAAATAGATCTATGAATGGCCAATGCTCACATGAAGCAATGCCCCAGATGAAAAAAGTTCTTTGCATGGGTGCTGGGGATGGCCGCACCATGACACAATGTACTTAATACTTCTACCTGTACATTTAAAATGGTTAGGATGCTAAGTTTTGTATTTTGTGTATTTCCTTACAATTAGAAAAAACATTATATATAATGTGATTCTATTCATTCACATAATATGAGATATATATACATGATTCCATTTGTGTGAAATCCCCAGAAAAGCAAATAAATTGAGACAGAATGCAGTTTGGTGGTTAGCTGGAAGGATGGGGGAATGACCGCTGATGAGTGTGAGTTTCCTTTCTGCAGTGAGGGGAGTGTTCTAAAAGGAGATCATGGTTCATGCTGGTACAACTCTGTACATACACAACAAGTCATTGAAGTGTGCAGGTAACATAGGTGACTTGAGGGGTATGGGACTTAGAGCTCAATAAAACTGTTTAAAAACCACAGAGGTATCTATATTTACTAAGCCATCATTTTCATTCATTGTCTCCATGGCTTAATAGTTCATAACTGCCTGCCTTTTTATTGAAGGGAACTTTCAGCTCCACAGAGAGGAAAAGGAAGAGAAAATATTGAGGATGGGCTGAGACTGGTGCAAAACTTGATGGGTATCGGTCCCTTTGTGACCCGTCCAAATGAGTGTTTGCTTGGGGCCTGGGGCAAGAGGCCCCTTAATTAAACCAAGATCGAAGGGAAGAGGAGGGAAGCAACCTGTGTCCATCACCTTAGGTAAATGCAGTTGATTGCCAAATTACATATCATCTTCAGATGTGGAAGTGTGGCTCCAGCATCACTCAGACCGAGTAAACCACCTGCCCGCCCGCTTCTAAGCTCCAGAAGCTGACGCGTCGAGGGGCTATGCTGTGGTGCAGGTTACTGGGCAGAGATCTCTGCAACACAGAGTCTAGGCTTTTTCAGGTAGCTCTTCTCCACCCAGGCAGAGCAGAGCAGTTGGGAGAAGCTCCTGTGCATGCGCCATGTTCACTGCCCAGCCAGGGAACCTGCCATCCTCGTGGGGAGGGCCAGGCATTCTGTTCCCTGAACAGAAGACACATGTAGGGAGCATGGTGAGGGGCCCCAGTGATGACACAGGGTTTTCCTGTTCATTCTTCCCTTCAGTGATGTACCTAATCTGGGGCCAGCTACTGTGCTAACCTAATACTGAGACCCAGTGTAAAATTACTAAGATGTAAATGCACCAGGGTGGGCTTTGGGGGCCCTGCAATGAAAATAGAATTCTTGACCCCCAGGAGCCATCATCCTCAGCTTAAGAATGACATTTTTTCAGTAGATGCATGACCCTTTGGGTAGTGTTCCAATTCCTCAACTATCCTTAATGTCATTAAAAAAATTTTTTTAATATACTCCTGAAACACTAACAGATTCCCTCACTTGTCTTAATTTACAAATCCCTTTATCTCTAAGTATTACCACAATGGACATGTCTGTGGGATTACAAGGGAAACTAGTTCATTCTGCATTTCAGAAGAACTAACAAATCATGCCTGTCATAGACCTTTTTCCACTAGTCCTATCCCCAATATAAGATGCATTCCTAGACTGCATCGATGACCTGTATTAGAAAAGCATCAGCTTATTGGCGCTCTGCAAATCCACCTGCCTCCATTCAAACTCCAAGATTCAGAGAACCATGAAACTCTTAGCAGTGACCCCCCCAGAGCAGTTAATGATAGGACTTTACAGTCAGATGTTTAGAGCAAAGTCTCCCAGGGCTGTAGATCCTGCAGACATCTCATCTACCAGTCGTACAGTCTGGTTTTGTCTCCTGAGCAGAGCCTAATGCTATTGATCCCTTCTTTTACTTTTAGGAACTTGATGTTCTCTTCAGACAAAGACCAAACAGTTATAACTACCTGGAGTCAAGGTGATAATAACTGGTAATTTGGGTTCCATATTCATGCATTTTACTGAAAGTTTTGAACCTTGTGCTTATAGCAACTTGAGTTGCCAGAGGACGTGTTGAGTGTGGGTTTAAAGGCTGGCTCCAAAACTTGCTAACTGCTGACGGAACGCACTCCATCATGTCTTTGATTCTCAGAGTCCGGTAAAAATGGGATATGAAGGCAGTGTGTGTATTGCAAGGTTATTGGGATGGTTCAATGAACGTACATGCAGTCACTGGTACCACATTTGCTAGGGGATGCTCCATGAATATTATTCCATTCTTTTCTGTTTATTACAAAAGCTGACTCACATGGCAAATTTAGGTGCTCTTCTAGATTGATTAGAATGGTATTTCTGGCCAGAGGAGACTTTCACGGTATCCTAGAAACCATTCTACCTACCCATCTTTGTGTTAGTGTTGAGGTCTACGCTACAGGCAGGTGACCCATAATTACTGCAATTTCAGAAACCAAGTCTGGTGTATTTGATTTCTATTGCAAGTTCTTTATTTTTCTATCTATCAACTGGCAATTATTCAGCATTACTGCAACTACTCTGCAGGTGTGGAAGACATCTCCGGTAATATTTGGGCAAATCACTGTATTTCCTAAAATGATCTTCACAACATATTGATACTATTTTTTTTGTGTGTTGCTACACATTACAGTGATTCACTCTAAAAATACATTTTTGAAGTCCTGTGACATTTTTATTTTAGAATTGAATTTAGCAGGTGATGATACATTTTCCTACACCAAAAGAAAAAAAATTCCCATGAAAGTAAATTATGCCATTTTGATTTACACTTGATTATTGGAAGGTTATTTGCATAATAACAGGATTTTGTTAAGAGGTCACTGTGCCTGCTGTTTATTCCGCACTTGAAGTCATAATCCTGTTTGTGACATTACAGTCATCTCCATGGCAACCAATTGTGATTCCACAAATCGAGAATTATGATGGGGATCAAGTGAGTTCAAGTGGTATAAGGGGAGGACATAAACTTTATAAAAACAAAAAAGGTTTAAAAAATCTTCAGTACTTTAAAATATAAAGACATCCTGCTGGAATCTAAGCATGATTCTCTTCTGACATAAGCTTAGTCCTAACCTGATTGCTGGATGGGGACTAACCTGAATTACAGTAACTACCCCACAACACAAGTAAGAGCTATTTTGATTTGTCAAGATTTTGCCTAAAGAAATTCACAGATGGTGGTCATGAGCTTTGTTTCCTAAAACTGGCATTTCTCTGTCAAGCTACTGTGCTTATAGAGGGGTCTCTAGGCTTCTCTGAGGGTTAGACGTTATTTAAATCTACATTTAACTCACTTCCTAATCATGGCGAATGGATGCTTTCCCCAAAGGCATACAACTGGAAATATCATGGCCCTGATTTTAGTTTTGATTTTGTGACCTAATTGTTTTCCAGGACCTCGTGGCAGCTGTCAAATTGGCAATAGAAAGTATAAATATTGACAGGTGAATGTATTTTTCTGACCCACCCTTCAGATGAAAGTTTTCTTTAGAAACATAGAGGGATTTTTTTTCTAGTTTTATCATCATGTATTTACCAAAGATCTGCATTTTGGAAAATGAATTTTCCCACATCCAGAGTTTTGAGACTCAATGCTTTACAAAGTCTAGGAGATAACTCTGTGACCCCAGCTCACGGGTGGACACCGACATTCCACACAATATTCGAAAGTACATGTCTCCAAGCTGACTGAATACTCTCAGAATAGTCAGAGGCCAAGATCGGTCATCACCACACATTCACAGCAATTCAGGCCAATCAATTATTTCTCCAAACCTGCCATATGAATCAAAAGATCAATATAAGGCCAAAGTCATTTATCAGAACACTCTAATAATGCTAAGTGACAGGCTGCGGAAGGCATAGGGAATTACACTTGTGTTCAAAGTGGTTGTTAGGAGCTGAGCCCTGTCCCTTCCTGCCCCCACCACATTCATCTGTTGGAGTTCTAACCCCCCAGTCCTCAGAACGTGATTGTATTTGGAGATGGGGTCTTTAAAGAGGTAATTAGGGTAAAATGAGGTCACTAGGGTGTGCCCTGATCGCATAGGACTAGTGTGCATCTAAGAAGGGGGGTCAGGACACAGAGACACACAGAGGGATGACCATACGAGGACACAGGGAAGACATGGCGTCCACACACCCAGAGGGAGGCCCAGGAGGGGCAGTCCTGTGCACACCTGGCCCTCCTGGAGTCCAGCCTCCAGGACAGGGGACAATAATATCTGTAGTTTGGGGCCCCTATTTGTGCTGCTTTCTTACGGCAACGAAATGTTACACCATTCAGTAGTCCACATTTTTTTTTAATTACCTTTGTAACTTTTTACTTTCTTTTCTCCATCCCTTATTTTAAATAGTGAAAAGTAACCATGTCCCCTATTGGGACAGCAGAGTGTAAGGAATGGAGTGATTAAAAGCGGAAGCAGGTAGCTTTGTGGACTTTGACAATTCCATGCTGAATCTTCAGAGTCTCTAGAGTTCATGCCAACGTGCTCAAATCATCTTCTACAAAAGGTTTATAATCGAAACTCATAATCCACCTGTCTTCTGTTGAGTTATTGGCTGCGGACCATCACTTGTTTCAGCAAAGACCACCTAGAAATGAAAATTTCATCTGTGAAAAGGACACCAGAAACTCTGCTTAAACCTTGTAAAATCCTAGTGGGCTCTGCTGAAAAGCTTTGTTGTCTTTCTGGAACATTTTTTCTTTCTAGTGTGATGTTTTTGGGAACAGAGTTGGGGACAGGATTGAACAAATGAGGCCTAATGTAGGTTATTTTGAACATTTTAGACTCTAACCTAATGTTTAAAAACAAATAAACAAAAAAGACATCCTGGAAGGAGTTTCACCAGAAGAGTGGCAAATCCAATTTTTGTTTCAAAAAGGTCACCCAGGGCTTCCTGGAAGAGAATGGATTGGAGTCAGGCACAAGGGGACTTGAGATACCCATCTAGGAGCTACTGCAATAGTCCAGGCAGGAGACAGTGGTTTCAAGTTGGGTGGCTGCGGTAGAACTCAAAGAAAATGAACAATTTTTTTGAAAGGTACACACACAGAAACACAGGTGTACACACACGTGTGTGTAAATTTGGATATTAGAGTCAGCAGAACTTAGTAACTGTGCATGAGAAGGGAAAGGGAGAGGTGAGCTGGCACAGAGTGAGAACAGGTCCCTCTTGAATATGATGGAGTTTGTGGTCCCAAAGGGACATCCACATATCAATCATTCAGTTGTCAGGCCTGGTGCTCTGAAAAGGAGCCCAAGTTGAAGGAAATGCTTGCAATCTGCCAGTCTGTATAGATAATGATTGTGGGTCTAAATCAGGGAGAGAGTTAAAGTCAAGAAAAATTGGTGGTTGAAATTAAGGAAGGCGTCCGGAGCTGGGGCTGGGTTATAAAGCTAAGTCTAGAAAGAATGACGTGAACATTTCATGTCTGAAGTGAGGAAGTGGAATCTGTGGACCTATTCTCCAGGCTGGCACAGGACCAGATCAGGGGGTTACCTTTGAAGAATGCTTATACATCTGCATATGTTTTGAAAGAATCATGATTCTTGAAAATGAGTACCATAAAAGACTAATTCAAGTGTGTGAAAGAGAAGATTATTATTCCACCTGGACTGTGTCCTATCCCACTTTGCCTCTATAAACAACCTAACTTCATAAAATTACTAGGTGAAATGGTTTTATCACTTTCTGGAATAGAAAATAAGAGCTATGTACCTTCCTCACAGTCTGATAGACAGACAACCTAGAAAGTTAATAATGGTGGAACATCACTGCTGATGTTTAGACTCCATGTGCACTTCCATGGATCCAGCTCAGTGGAACTGTGATTCTTCCTGAAGTTAGGAAGATGGGTCAGAAAACCCTGAACAGTTACTTCAAAGCCCATGAGTTTGGGAAATTAGTTCATTTATCACTCTTACACTGACATAGGTCAGAAAAGAGCAATGAAAGCACTATTTTGGTTTCTGATGGAGCAAAGGTAGGGGAGGTACGGAGAGATTTCTTTTTGTAACAGTTACTGTCCTGAGTTACTTAAAGTATAACAGATTTTCCCATGTCACTAGAAGATAGAAGCCTGTAGTGAGATATCGAGAAAATCCATGCCCGTCAATGTGCCTCGTGGAGCGGTAACATCATGAAGGATTGCGTAAATCTACTGAATGATAGGGAAGAGATATAGAAAGAAATAATACCGATATCTATTAAAATTTTTCACAATCTATTTGCTCCAGCATATATCCAAATTAGAATTAAGGTTTATAGAAATGGAATGAACTTTTTAATTTCTCTGTGAGTTTCTCTAAAGGACAATTCTAGGATACCCACTAAAGAGAGACTATTTTATATGAAATATGTTGTACATGAAAGCTAATGAAGGATCTTAACTCTGGGAAATAAAGTTACAGAAAGCCCTTCAATTGGGCAGGGGACTTACCTGGAAGATAAGATTTATTTAGAAATATTTTCAATTCTTGTAGGAAATTTGGACAACACAAATACGAAAAAAGAAACAAAATTACTGTAGTTGGAAAGGACAGAGGGAAGTTTCTGGGTGGCTTGTCACGATCTAGCTGTCGAGTTGCATCATGACTATACAGGTAGATTCTGTTTATGAAAAATTACCAAGCTTTTGACTTTTTTTCTGCTTCCTCTTATTGCTGAGTCATACCCATCACGTGACTATATTGCAATTTCTTTATTCCATCTTATCTTCATGGATATACGGGTTTTTTCCATGTGTAAACCTGCCATGAACTTTCTTGAACAAGTCTTTTTGAGGATACCCATTTTCATCTCTCTTACATAAATATCTAGGAGAGGAATTGCAGGCACCCAGTATCATAGTATGTTTGACCTTATAAAGAATACTCCGGGGATTCTTCAAAGTAGCTTTGCCATTTACTGTCCCATGAGGAATGCCTGAGTGCATTCCAGTTAGATTTCGTTCTCCTACAGTGGTCTGGCACCTGTCTCTTCTGTCTTGTGTTAGCTTGTGCCTCTTTTGTGTGCCTTCTTTTTGGATTAATTGGATCTTTTTTAGTATTCTGTCTTATCTCCTCTATTGATGACAGATGATAAATGAATAGATACACAGATAGAGATGATAGATGATAGACAGATAGATAGGTAGATATTCTGTGACTGCAATGGCAGGGATATTGTTCACCCCTTGTTTACACAGAGTCTACTAGCTAAGAGTGGTTATTATATTTTTAAATGGTTGCATGTTAAGTAGTTATCTATGTACCTACATAACACCCTCCAGTATGTTTCTTGGTCTACAATGGGTAAGCTATGTCCTACCTCATCTTCAACAGAAAATAGTTGCCCATTGCTGATTGCCTAAAGCCACAGTGTCCAGTAGGGTCATCATTTGTCCTCTGTAGCCATTGAAATGAATTAAAATGCAATCAAATTAAAAATCCAGTTCCTTAGTCACCACGTTTCACATCCCCAGTATCTAGGTGTGGTACATGGCTACCATCCAGGATAACACAGAACACATCAATCATGTCAGAAGATGCCAAAAGTTGAACAAGAGCAGTCTAGAGATCCTAATATTCACCTCGAACATATCGTAGTCCGCCTTAAAGAAAATCACACTGCCTCCAAAAATACAAACTATATAAGACCCTTACAACAGAATAACCACACGTATTCCCTTCCTGCCCTTTAAATTTTCATTATTTTGTGATTTACTTCTGTATAGACCCTAACAAAATGTTCTTTTGATTTTTGTTTTAAATAATGAGTACTTGTTAAAGTTGAGCATGTAGATACAAAAAGAAAGGAACTTTATATTTACCCAGATATTTACACTTCCACTTGCTATTTTGATTCATAGGTGGGTTTTTATCTGGCATTATTTTCCTTCATCCGGAAAACCTTTGATTTTTACATTTTTAGCATGTGTCCTGGAGGAGGTCCATTGGAAAGGCATGCCTCCACTTTCATTGTCTGAGAATATGTCTGTTTCACTTTCAGGTTGGAAGGATATATTCACTGGATATATAATTGTAGGTTGATACTATTCTTTCATCACCTTAAAGATGCATTTCTATTGCCTCCTGGCCTCTTTCGTCCTGGTGAAAAGTCAGAGTAATTCATAACATCACGTGCCTTTGCACAATCCATCTCCTGTTCAAGATTCCATCTTTATCTTGGGCACTGAGTGCTTTCTCGATGAAATTTAGGTGGTGGTTCCTGTGTTTATCCTGTCTGTTGTCTGCTGAGTATTACTCTGTGCATTGATAATCTGTCATTGATTTCAGAAGGTTTCCAGTTTTTATCTCTTTGAATTCTTCTTCCAACCCATTCTGTCCTCCCTTCACTTCTGACCTGCATATAAAGAATCCAAACTGAAATACGAGGAGAAGAAAAGACTAGCGAGCAATACTTTAGGTCTAGTTGGACTAACTTCACTGTTGAGCTCACAGTTTTGGGGGAGTGGGATTACAACTTCATCTTTAATAGGGTTTGGGGTCTGGCCCTGGTCAAGATGCCAGAGATCTCTTTGTGCTTTTCAGTAAAGTCCCCGTTTTCCCATTTTCTTAACCATGAGATCGCTTTCTTCTCTTCCCACCAAGGTGCTGTGTTTGGGGGTATGGTGGGGTATGTACCAGCTCTGTCTCTCATGTCCAGCTTTCTGAACCTCAGGACATCCACCTGCCATTGTCTTAGACTTGTGAAGGCCAGGGATGCCCCAGTATGGCTTCATTTGGATCTCTAGCCCTCACGCCACCTTTTGAAAGAGGCTGCCTTGAATTTGGTGGGGAAACCCATGTGCTTTAGGGGTATTGAGCTTACCTCTTTTCCCATGGGACACACTATCTCTTTACTTTGCAACAGTTTTGGGGAACGAGATGGCAGGTGGCCCAATCGGAGACCGCAGCTCTCTTCTATTTCTAATTTGACATGGCAATACACATAGGTGGCCACTAAGATGTCACAGAGGTGTAGCTACTTTCTCTTTATCCTCATTTATGAAAGGTTCCTTGTGCTGCAACTACTTCAACAAAGATGAACATAGATATGGGTCTTAGCTTTCCCAGAGAGGGTTTTTGCTCCTTTTTGGAATTTATTGTGTGTGTTTGTGTCCTGCGCTTTTAGCAAATCTTAAAAAAAAAAAATAAGATTTTTCTACTTTTAGAACAACTTTTAAACAGAGCTCTCTTGTTTTCATTATCAGGATGAATCATGTTCTTTCTTGAAATGGAAGTGGCAATTCTAATGATTATATTTAATTTTGGTGTTCAGTTAGGTAGGAAATGAATTTTATTTTTCCCCAGTTAACCCAAATGCTCATTACCTTGCATTAGATTGTCTAATACACTTGTGCGTTTCTGTATGTTTCTCCTTGTGTCTATTTCATTTTATTAATCAGTCTCAATATGGTTGTTCTACTATCAGACTCTTTTAATAATTGCAAATTTATGGTTGGGATGATTCATTCTCCCTCCTCTTTCCTCCATTGCTTTTCCTTCCAAAACTGCCACATCTATTCTTACACATTTACTCTTCCAGATGATCAGAGGAATGATTTTTTGAACTAAAACACGAAACAAATTCTTTTGTGTTCTTCATTAACTTTGTGTCAAACCGATTCATTTTTAAGAAAATGGCATTACTAATATTGAATAATCATCCAGAAACATGCTACATTTCTTCATTTTTAAGTCTTTTTTCATACATTCTTCAGTAAATCTTGCATTTTTCTTCATAAATAATTCTTTTTTATTTAAAGAGCAGTGGAGAACAGAGACATTTATTACATCAGTAGCCAGTTTGACAAGTCTACATGCCTGAAGCTGCCTTGATGGGAAGGACTTTGGGTCTGTGATTTAAGCTGACTATAGCCTGATGTCTCTAACCTTATTCACAATTGACATTTGTATTTACCTTTCATCTCCTATTCCAACCCCAGGACCCATACGTGTGTGTTTGTGGACAGTCTCTTATTTCACAGAGTAAATGGGATTTTTTTTCTTACATTAACATTGAATAACTAATGCCAACTGTACATTTTGCAGAAATTGAAAAAGGTTTTTTTTAAACTCCATTATACTTTGAATATTAAATATTCTAGTATGCATTTTAATAGGAAAATTTGATGGCCCAGTAATATACAACAGTTAGAATATTCATGACAAATGAAGAAAAATGGATGTAAGTATTAACTCCATGACCTTGTAAAATGTTGGAAGTGTAATTCTCCCTGAATTCGGTACTAAAGATTATGGTTGTTAAGGTCTGGCAGAATCATTGCTGAAGAATAGCTATTGTGCTGTTTTGCATTATTAAAGGGTATTATGCACAGAGCAGGAGCTGAAAGAATGGGGAAAAAAATCAAGATAGCTACCAACGTCCTCTGAGCTGATACTCACCTCTATGGGTTGACATAACATACATTCGAACATGGATGTCAATTAACAACTGCTGTGGAAATGTATTCAGCAGATCTTAACTAATTAGAGGCATATTAAATCACCAAAATTTACAGGTCTGACCTAGCATAAATACTGAAGTCTCTTCACACTGTGTATGTCCCAGAAATATATATATGGAGCGCAGCAGGCCGTTTTCATAGAAAGGCTGCAGTGGGTCGCCTTAAAATAGATAATCAAATTTTAAAGGAAGTGAAATTACTTTTAAATGGCTGCTCCATAGACAGAGAATTAACATCCACATGGTAGTAGACTCTATATCAATGTTTTCAGACTGTATTTTTTCTTTAGTGCTAAAGACACACAAGGTGTTATGAAGTAGAGTTAAAACAATAATCTTTTCCCAGAACTGTGAAGACATTAGACTTCATTAGTCTCCTTTCAGTGAGAAAAATGTTGGAGGATGAAATTGGCATTGGAATACTGACATAAAATCTGAACATACAGGGATGCTTACATCTAGGTGTCCAGGCAGACATTTTATAGGTAGAAGAGAGATTTATCTTATGGAGATTTTTCTTCTTCTCCTGGAGTGTTTTAGCATTCTTTTTTAGGGCGGAACTCATTCCTTCTGCATGGTCCACTTGCTTAAGGTGTGAATGGCTTGAAATTTGCCCTTATTTGCTTATCTCGCCAATGTCCTATGGGTCATGCCATATCAAACTGCAGTATTCACAACACAACACAGCTGAGCAAACTGTTTTACTAGACTCTTTGCTCCACAAGACTCGATCCCCTCTCGCGGATCAGCAAACAGTTTCTGTACAGGGCACACCAGTGAATCTTCCAGGCCCAGAGGGCCGCAGAGTCGCTTCCTAATTTCTGAAATCTGCTGCCGTGGCACAGAAGCCTCCCTGGGCAATACATAAACACATGGGTGTGGCGTTATGTCATGAAAACTATTTACAAAAGCACCACAGGCCGGGCTTGGCTAGCTCCACACCACAGGCACCCTTGCCCTAGACAGAAGGAAAGGCCTGCATGCTCAGGAGCATCCCATTGATGGACTCTTGTGTTTAGAGTAGTTCAAGAACATTCTCTTCAGGGATGGTGTGCTGAAGGCACCCAGAGAGAAGAGAAATAAACGGGTGCCTTCCTTCTGAGCCCAGGGGAGGAGGGAATACGGGACTCGTATTACTTTGATCCTATAAAGAAAATCACTGCATATGCACAGAGCATGTTTAGTGTAATCACTATGATTATGGTGCTTGCCTGGGTATCTGTTTCCAGAAGGCAGGCAAATGCCACCGTTTCTCACACTTTTGTCCATCTTGTTTACACCTGCTGACCCTCCTAGGTGTCACTTTGGTAAACTTGAATCTATACCGTCGAAGCTGAAACGGGCAATTATGCCACACACACACACCCCCCTCCCTCCTGCCCTTGCACCGATCGAACTTATTCAGTCCACGTCAGCCAGAGCACATGGCGTGTCTGTCTGCTTCTGTGTGGCCTCCACAGTGTAGCTGTCCCCACTCCTACCTTTTCACAGCAGGCATTGGGATCTTACCATGTCCTAGAAACATTTCTTTGGCATGTAACAGTGTCCCTGAGAGCAGAGATAATCTAGCCTGAATGGGAACTCAGCACCGGGACAGCCCCCCCCGGGGTTTAAGCCTTTTGTGACTGTCCCTTTGATGGGCAGGAGCTGTGGACTCTGGGGCCCAGCTCCCAGAAAGAAACAGTGGGGAAGGCAGATTGCTACATAGTCTTCCAACCTGGAGCTAAAAAACACAAATGAGAAGAGAGGTTAAGTTTGCAAGGGAGAACAATACCCAGTTACAGAGACATAAGACCTGATATTTTGCACTAAGCCTAATTAATGGGAAGATGACCTGCAGGAGGGGTGCGGCCCACATTCCTAATCCTGTCGCTGTAGTTTTTAATTTTTGATCTGATTTCTGCAGCCTACGTGCCAGCCCACAGATAGTTGATCCCAGGGCTCTGGGGACACGTGAGCCCTGGACAGTGTTCCTCTAAAAATAACGGGTTGTGCCCAGAATAGCAGACTTTCTCCTTCTGCCTGTGGAGACAACCTCTCAGCTCCTGCGCACAAGGAGAGACCCATAGAAAGATGACCGAGAGAGAAGGGCTGTCCGGCAGTGCCTTGAGGAGGGCCCCCACCCCCTCCATTATGTCACTGAGCGTGTCTGCATACGACCATATTTGGGAAGAGGGTCTTTGCAGGGGTAATTAAGTGAGGATGTTGATTGGAAATCACCCTCAGTTTCGTGTGGGCCCTCGCTCTACCACAGGGCGTCCTTATAGGAGGAAGGAGTCTGAGATTAGGGTAGCAGAGACACAGACGAGAGGCAAGAGGGACACATGTAAAGACAGAGGCAGAGCTGGGAGGGACGGGGCCACGGGCCGAGGAACACCATGGGCTTCAGGCACTCTCCAGAAAGTAGGAAGAAACCAGGAGTCATATTCTCCAGGAGCTTTCAGAGGGAGCACAGCCCTACCGAAACCTTGGCTTTGGATTTCTGGCCTCCAGAACTGTGAGGGAGTACATTTATCTTGTTTTGAGACGTGCATGTTGTGGTAACGAGTTGTGACAGCCAAGGGACACTGTATGTCCGTGTGAGCCCCCTTCATAAAATGCCAGTGGTCTTTTTGCCAGGTCTCAGTGACCAGCTGCATTCCAGACTCAAGAACCGCCAAAATCTCAGAGGCTGTTTCATTGCTACTAAACTTGATTTTCCTTGAAAACAAAACTGTGGCCCCTATCCCACCGCTAGGATGCTGCAAAAGGCCCTTGAGTCTTTCCGCCATCGGCAGAAAGACCGGAAAATATAAACAGGGGCTGGCAAACTAGGAAGGCTGATCTGCTTCTCATTTGTTTCATTTCCCCTGGAAAGAAATCAGCTGATCCTATGCAGGACCCCAGGGTGAGAGCAGATGATTAACAAACACAAAGCCGAAAATAAGCTTGTCTTTCACGCAACCTTTTTATTTTTCATTTGTTGGCACTGAACCACATTGTGGCAGAAACAAGTTTAATTCCTTCACACCTCGTGCCTCAAGGTATCTGATTACTTGTTAAAAAATCATGTCTAGATCCTGCCATTCCCTCCCCCAACCCCAACACGGGACTCACGCTGCTGTTTTCACAGAGCGTCACCCGCATTGTCAAGATCTGAGGTTAACGCAGTTCTTTCTATAAACGTGGCCAAGGCGAGTGGCAAGCGGGTGGGATGGACAGGAAGCTGCAGAGGAATCAGATTTGGGTCAGCCTCCCTGTGCTTTCTTGTGCCTTCGCAGGGTGCACACTTCTCTGCTCTAACCCAGGGCAAAGTGCAGTCAGCTGGTGGGACTGTGATTCTAAAGGGGAAATGTTGCAGTGCCAGCCTCCCCCAGGGAGAGTGAGCAATCGTGGAGAAAGGGAGGCTGCAAGGAGCAGAGTTCTGGCTTCTCCTAGAGGACCTCAGGCTCTCACTGTCCGTAGCAATAGAGAAACAAAGGGGAGGCGTATACGTGTCTGAGCTGCTACCCACCGTTCAGGACAAGGACTTTCTACCGTGTGCAAGTTAATTGCACAACCAGTGTTTTTCTTTAAAAAAGTGGTTCTAACATCGTATGTACATGTTAGAAAGTTGTCCAAGTACATGTGGAGTCAGAGATGCCCAGAGGTAGAAGGAGCAAAGAGGATTTTCTATTCAATTCTTTACTTGTGCTGAGGTGAATTTTGTCCCCCTGCCAAATTTGTATGTTAAGGTCATAACCCCTCAGGACCTCAGAACGTGACTGTATTTGGACAAGAGGTCTTTAAAGAGGTAATTAAGGTAAACTGGGGTCACTAGTGTGGGCCCTGATCCCCTATGACAGGTGTCCTTTTAAGAAGTGAAGGTCAGGACACAGACACAGACGGAGGGAAGGCCCAGTGAGCACACAGGGAAGGCCGGTGTCCACATGCCCAGGAGGGAGGCGCGTGAGGACCAGCCCTGCCCGCAGACTCCCAGCCTCCAGAACGCAGAGACATGCATATCTGTTGGAAGCCAGTCTGTGGTCCTTTGTTACAGCGGCCCCATCAAACCCTAGCAAGCTTCAGCACCCCTGGAACTCTGCATGTCCCCCAGCAAAAGCCCTAAAAACTGCACTGCATGGAGAAAAATGTCTTCCTATAACATTAATACGGAGGGTTTAGCCTCTGGTGGATTCGTCCAACAATCAAGCCATCAAGCCCTTGCAGTGTGGTGTGAATGAACTGTATCATATTGGAGAGTCTCCCAAATAGTAAAAGCACAGCTGCTTTCCTCCTGAGGAGGAATCTTCACTTAAAATGGCCACTGCAACAGCCAATAGTGTAATTCCTGCTTATTTCCCTCAAAATATCCATAGAAAGAGCCTCAAATACTTTCCCATCAACACCCCACAGATCAACTTACAGATGTAACATTATTTCTAACAACTTCCCAAATTCCTTCCTACGGTAATTTAAATTAATACTCTCTGTTCCATTTGTGAAGAAATTTATCCCCAGTTGGAATTAGAAGAGAGTCCCAGCAGTGCGATGGGGAACATTTTAGTTTAAAAACGAAAGACCGTCTTTAATTCCATTGACCCTTCAAGAAATGTCAGGCGAATATTATCCTATACCTTACCTCAATCCTGGCTCTTCACCCCAACTACATTGTATGTGTTTTGAGAACTATATGCATCTAAGTTTGGGTTCCCTAAACACAGCATCTGAGACAAGAATTTGTTACACAGAGTTTATTGAAATGTAATCATAGAAAGTATGCTGGAGGGAGTGACAGGCAGGTGAGGACATTGTTTCAGTTTGTTCTTGCTGCATAACAAGTGAGCCCAGTTGCAGTAGCTGGTTAACAGCAGACATGTATTTATTATCTCAGAGATTTTGAAGGTCAGGGGTCCAGGTGCAGGTTGAACTAGGTCCTCTATTGGGGGCCTCACAGGCTGTCATCAAGATGTCATCATTTGGGATTCTTTCCAGTGCAAGTAGGTGTGGCAGAATTAAGTGCTTTTCAGTTATAGAACTTACATCTCAATTTTCCTGCTTCCTGTTGGCCAGGGACCGCTCTCAGCAAACAGAGGCTGCCTGCCATTTCTGGACACATGGCCCAATAAGCAGCTGTCACCATGACTGTTTGCTTTCTTCTAGGCCAGCAGAATCCTATCTTTCTGACTCATCCCTTTCTTCTGATTAGGTCAGGCCCCCCTAAGGTCATAGATTGACCCAAAAGTCAACCAAGAGTAACCTAATCAATGGAGTGGCATTCGTCCTCTCTAGAGGCCCCACCCACTCTCAAGAGAAGGTCCCTCTACATGTCGGGTACACCCACAGTCAAGAATATTGGAGTCCGTCCTAGAATTCAACCTCCCACCGCAATAAAAAGTGAGTTCATGAGGGGCTATGGCTGAGGGTGTCTGAGCACCAGTCACACAGGAGATTCCCTGAGATTCCAGGATGAGACGGCCCACTCAGCATAGGAAGCTGGAGGATTCGTGCCCAGGCTCCCATTCCTCAGTAGGGGCAGCACCCACGCGTCCACTCTCCTGGGGGGTGTGCAGACCACCCACCCACGGGCCCAGCACACCCCTCCATGCTCTTCCAGCAGAGACAGTGCCATGCAGAGAGCTGGCAGCTGGCATTTCACAATAACAGGACTGAGCAGGAGCTGATTTAGGGCTGGAGGTTTAGGTCTGAGACAGTACACATTCCGTGTGCAAGAAAGGAACCCAGGGGATTGACTGTGCCCACTGCTAGGAATGTCCTGCAGACCGCCTGGACTCCCACAGTGTGTCTGTTGTGTGTTCCCCCTCTGTTTCTCTCTGTGTGTATCTCTGTGTATTTCTCTGTCTCTCTTACAGTAAGCCATTTCCTTTATCTTCAAGTGGAAGCTCTGCATGGATTTGCTCTCTAGAGTCTTGGTGCATCCTCCACATACCCAAATTAAGGGAGTCTTTGCAGGGCGCTCACCCCAACTGGCTGATCCTCGCTGTACTGAGAGGTTCTGCTCTGCTCAGCACCCTTCCTGACACTGCATAAATGCTCAAATATTCATTGGATTAACTGCCTTCCTTCTGATTGTGGACTTTAAGACAAAATGGTGCATTATCCACCTCCCCCCATAATTTCTGGGTATCATTTGTCCCACTGCTCTAGTTCCCACTACCAGAATATGGGCCTTCCCCCACACCTCTTTGCTCCATGGACATTTTGACATCTCCACACACAGCCACTTCAACTTTGACTTCTGTGCAACAAACTGTCCTGCTCACCATGGATACTCCCAGGCTATCAACAGCCAGCATGTCTCAGGCCTGGGAACCTTGAAGTCGGTTTTGGCCAAACCCACCTATGCATCTCTTTCTTCTGTTCAGGGCATAAGGGTGGTGTTGGTCTGCCACACGCCTTCACATCGCCCGTTCATGAGAGCCTTCTGTTGAGTGGCCGTGCCCAGGGAATGCTCGAGCTCCACGACCTTTGGACGTCTCCATCCTTTCAAAAAGAAATGAGAGTGCCTTTGAAAATTGTGCAGAAAGGAAGATTTCTTGCATTGTGAGATCATGCATAAGATCGTACATGCAGGAGGGCTCACTGCGTAAGACTCGTGTGTGTTGTGAGTAGGAATCAGCATTTCAGGGAGGAATGTGAGTCAAGGCCAAGACGTCAAAAATCGATTTTGGGCAGGGTGTCTGCACTTATGTAGCGGAGGCCCAACACCTGCTTCCGGGCTTGGGAGAGGACGATTCCCATCCCTTTGGAATTTCTAAGTAAGACAGAGGCACGTGGATCTTCCTCCCCACAGATTCACACAGTGTGAGAGAAGTGTTTCCCCACAAAGGAAATCAAGGAAGGGCAAAGGGATTGCTAGGTGGCTGCATCCCCACAGCTGCAAGCCAAAGAGGAGTAGAAAGAGTGGATCCAGGCATGGAAAGAACCAGTAATGGAGGCCAACGTCACAGCCGTGTCTGAACCACCACTGCACACTGCCCCCACATGTGGAAGATCATTTGGAAATGTCGTTTTAAACAATGGGGGGGGGGTTGGACAATAACCTGACTCATTGATGGAATGCATAGCATGTGTGACACATGAGTTATTTGGGAAGGCACAGGATAAGCAATTCACTGGCTCTGAGAAGTTCCCACCTTGTTTTCTTCCTCTTTCCAGCTGTGTCTCTTCTGAAACGTACTGCAAAGGGGACTCAGTGTCACCAAGAGTTAAATCCGTCACACCCTTTCTGCTGGTGCGAATGACACCATTCCTGCCCATCAAATTAGCCGTACAAAATGTGGAAACAGACGGGTTCACAGGGAGCAGCAGATCAAGATGTGACCTTCTTATTTTGTTATTGACTTGTTATTTTGTATTGTTTTGATATTACTGCCTAGCAACGTAGTGTCAAATGGACATATTAATGCCTCTGCAATATGCAGACATATATGGGTATGCTGACATACATATGCATGTTCCTACATGCGCCCACTTACTACATACATGGGATTATGTATACAGGGCAAGTGGAATCACTGAACCCTTCTTTATATCATTGCGTACCAAGGGAAAGCTGGGCTACACGTCCAGTACTGACGAGCCCTAGTGTAATTGAAGTCGTTCTGCCTGGCCATCAGGAGGGTGGATTCTATTCAAGACTCTGCAATGAAAGAGTCGTGTTATGGTAACCAAGTCCCTAGGCTCCAATCTGGCTCCAGTTTCCCTTCTGCATAATTAGGTGATTGGGAAATATGATCACTGCCATCCCTTCCCATCAGGATGGCTGTGGATCTACTAAGAGAGCTAGCCCAGGTGTGGAGGAACTCGGGCTATGGTCTGGTTCTCTGGGACAGTGGTTCCTATGGTTTTATAATAATGGCATATTGAGGGTGGGTATGCCCGGTTCATTCCCTGTGCACGTTTTGTCTTGTCATTTTGGACTGCCAGAATGAAATACCATAGACTGGGGGGGATTGACAACAAACCCTGATTTCTCACATTCTGAGGCTAGACGTGTGGTATCGTGGGGCCCTTGTGGTGCAGCTCTGGGGAAGACCCGCTTCCCAACTCATGTCCTTTTGCTGTGTCCTCACATGCTCGAAAGAGAGGTAGAGTCCTGCTACTTCTTCTTACGGGGCACTAATTCCATCTTTACCTCAGGCTGATCCCCTCCCAATGGCCCAACCACCAATACCATCCCATTGGGGGTTCACACTTCAACGTATGAACTGGAGGGGGGCACCGTCCAGTCACTCGCAATGTGGATGCCTCCTCTCCCGGGAGGAACAGCTTTATAAGTCAAGTGACTTGCACACAGAAATGGATCTTTGTCGTGACTGGAGCCACGGCTTTGATGTGTATTCAACGAGCATGCCTAGGCCCATGGAGTCGATGGCACGGGGTGTCATGCAGCCATGTGGTGCTCACTCAGGGCTGCCTGTGCACAGAATATAACGGTCTGCGTTCCATACAAGCGGAGACCATGTCCACATTATCTTGCTTCTGTGAATCACAACCAGTGGACATTGCATTCTAGACTGATGGGAAAGTACTTGTGTTTTCTTTGTTATTATTTGGATAATTTTGGAAAACTCCTCAATCCACTCAGGAGGTAAACACCAGGAGTGTTTATAAAGAAAGCCTGAGCCATATTCTAACTCTGCTGTGGTCAGTTCCCTTTTGTCGTGGCCGTAGACTGAATTTACGTCAATGACCCCCACACTGGCCCATATCGGTAACCACCCCCATCACTCAGAACAGTAGGAAATCATGTGCTCAGTGACATTAGCTCGGTGTTGTGAAATGCAAACAATACAATAAACATGAGAAGACCAATGAAATACCTCAAGAGTTTCACAGCAAGCAAGACACTGCATTAGGATGATTGGTTATCAGATAAACAGTTCTCTTTCTAGAAAATGTACAATGGGAAATGTCATCTCTAGGAATGAGATACACAGAACCTTTTCTTAAGAGAGCAAAACTCCACCCACTTCGGCCCCTTCTCCCATGCTACCTCTGTGCAAAATAAACAGAAAGAAAAGTGCCATTTCTGCTTTAAAAAAATCACTGGGAACAGATCAAAAGAAACTTTCTGAACCTGAAGTTTCCTAGGAGAACATGAAATAGAGAAACATTAAAACTCATTTGTTGAAAAAATTACTAAAGTAAAATGTGGGGAAAAGCATTAGACTATTTAACTTGTAGGCTACATATGTAAAATCTTAAACAGGGAAAGCAACATAATGATGTTTTTATGTAACTTGACATATGCTTTATTGGGAGAGAATCACACTATTTGGTAATTACCAAAATTACTACTTCTCAAATTCTCCTAATTATTTCCCATAAAACATGTCAGTCTGGCCTCATTTTTAAGCAGAGGTTTTAAATGGTTGTGTAGCAGATAGCATCGTGCTTTGCAGAATATAGTCATGTAACAGTTCGATTAACAGCATTCCTCTAGAACGTTTGTCCATCTCCCAGTTACTGAAAGAGCTCAACTGTTTGCCAGCTACCTTGGTCGCACTCTCGTATTCCATCTATTTGTGAGTGCATCTCCATGATCCTATACCATTCTGCTTTGCACGTCTGTGGCATTTTAGTCTTCAAAATTCTGTGATGGGATTCGTGCATCATGTGGGGGGTGGGGAGTACAGTCAATGCTCTTTTAATGTAGGCTACTTATAACTTTTGTATTGTGATGAGAGATATCCCGTCTTAGACATCTGAGTTGCTATCCCCCCATATCTGGTAATTAGAAAGACTTCCTTCCCAATGAATGGCTCAGATGGTATTCTCAAAAGGTAGTTGGGGGTGGAGGTTAGGAAGGAATAGATACTGGCAGTTTCATTGTTTATGAGCTCATCAGTGGATTGGATTTTCATTCAGCAATATGCTGACCACAGATGCTTCTCCTGATACCTGCTAGGAGTCATGCATGACAGTAAGTCCTGGGAATATAATGGGAATCAGAGTCCTCCATCACTTCCCACCACAAGAATACAGTTAAATGGGCTACATGGCTCAGAAGAGGACTCAGCAAAGGGAAATATTGGCATGTTCAGTGACAGAGAAGGAATATTAGCAGAAGACACAAAGTGCTTACTACAGGAAGAACAAGTAGAAATTCTGTGTTGAGGTGGACAGCGGATTTCAAGAGGTGAGACTGAGGGTGCATGTACCAGGCAACATGAGCCCCATGGGAGGAAATGCAGGGGTGTGAGAAGCCGTGGCACATTGGGGAACCAGAAATAAATGCAGTGTGGATGAATGGGGACACTTGCGGTGAGCGTGAGGAGGCACAGCCTGGGCATACGCAGGGATCACATTCCGAAAGTCATGGTACGGCCTTTGGGACTCACCGTAAAGGATTCAGGAAGCTGTCAAAGTTAGTTATTTTCAAATAGTTTCATGGTCTGATTTCTATTTTTAAAGAGTCCTCTGAATCTATTTTGGAGAACGGAAGGGAAGAGGGTAAAATGAGAAGCCAGGAGAAAATGTAAGGGGCCATCAGAATAATTCCTGTGAGAGAGGATGGGAAGTGGTACGGGAGACAGGAGCTCTTATGAAGATTTTTCCAAGTACAAATTCACTGGAGAAGTCTGGGGTATTCAACCCATTTGTTCTAACCTGGCAAAGAGAACCATGAGATTCCAATTCTACTTGCTCTTTGCCCTTTTCTGTCATGGTTTTAGTCCTCTGCTCCCATGAAAACAAAACCAGAAGCTGAGACCCACTGAACGGGAAAGGCAGCCTTCATGTCGACGTACCAGAGTGGACACCGCACTTTCAAACTTCAATCCCGGACCTCCAACGGGGTCTTGGCATTTGCTTTGAATCAAGAGTCAAGTCCACCTTTTTAAAAATTACAGTTTGGCATTTACTCCCTGTGCTTCTGCATATGGCCATGTCTTTAATGGAACGAGAAGAACATACCTAATTCCTTATAAGGATTGTCTTTCCCATCCTTGATGAAGGACATGTGTATCTATCAGGTGGATTGTGTGCAAATGTTTCAGGTTTTATCCCTTCCATCTGGGAGGGTCTGTATCAGTATGGGTGTCTTTGGGGGGGAAATTCCCCCCAAAGGAAATTTACATGTTGCCATCAACTGAATGTGTTCCCCCAGATTCATATGTTGAAACCGTAATCTCTCCTCTGATGGTGTCTGGAGATAGGGTCTTTGGGAGGTGATTGATTCATGAAGGTGATGGGTTTAGCGCCCTTATAAGAAGAGACGCAGGGCAAGAGAGATGCCTCTCTGCCAGATGAGGACACAGTGGCAAGGCAGCAGTCCGTACCCCACAAGGAGGGGCTGACCAGAGCCCAGAACCAGTGCCACCCATGCCTGGGGTCTGGCACTGATCTCGGGCTTCCCAACCTCCAGAATTAGTGGACAGTAAGAAGGCAACAATATGGCTGTTGTCCACGGCGTGTTGCTTTGCCTCTATAATAGCATTAAAAACCATTGATTAATCAAACATTCAAACCCACGGGTGCAGGGATTTTCCTAGTTACAGGATCTTCCTCAAATAAGGCAAAGCCTCATTAACACAGACCACACATATGTAAGTAGATAGCTGTGTGTCTGCGGCCATACAAGTCATCTAATATCAAGCAGCCTAAGTGGGGCTGGTTTGGCGATGATTTGTGGTTGCAGATTGCCACATTTTGCTCTCCCGATGCCCCTCGAAATACAACCACCTACTCTTTGCACTGGCCCAGGGAGTTCTAATGAGATTTAAAAGATAAAATACAGTTTGCTGATGGGCTAAGTTCGTTATTTTAGGCACATTGCTGAAATCTAAGTAAATTTCACCTAATCCATTACATGCCATGAATCACATTGCACGTGACACCTTTTCTGTGAGACAAATGGGTTTATCAGGTATTACTCACACAGCATAATGGTAATCTGTTTGCCTGATGGCTGGAACCCAGGCACTCCGTTTTTCTGCAACAGTTCTAATCCATCATTTCAAAGCATCACAATACACGGAAACGCCTCCTTCTCAACAGTGGATAACTAACATATCTACGTGAAAGGAAGAGTGTTTTCCCCCAGAGCGGTGAAGAGATAGGAGAATCCGTCACCCTCTCTATACAGCTCATCAGAGCTCATGGGTATGAAGATGTTCTCAGGAGATTATGAAACTGGATACATTCAAATCTGTATATTGAATTATCACTTTCTGAGTGATCTACTCCATAGAGACCTGTTCAGGGGCTGTGTCTCACACACTGCAGATGAAGCTAGAAATCTCTGATCCACACATTTCCCCGCATCTTGCACCTATATTGCAATAATAATATGCTTTTGTCCCACGGCTCATTCTATTCCTTTAGTACGAGTGATATTTTACTGCTGACGGCAGATGTAGCAAAACTATTTTCCACCTCAGCATTCTTATATTTATCACCGTCCCCTCCCCAAAAGCAGCGTGCTCTGTAATTCCATTTCTAGGTTGACATTTTCAATCATGTTTCTGTAAATTATGGGCCATTTTATAGACAAGGAGCTTTTAGCTCCATACAAACACTTGGAAGATTATACTCTTTTCCCAAAGGTCATCTGTCCCCTTAAATTGATGACATATTGATGTTTCATGTATGAATTCAAAAACAATCTATGCTAAAAGGCTGTCTTACTTGGAAAAAACTTATTATTGAGCAACTAAGCTATTAGAGTCATTTGAACTTAAGGACTGTCCTGAAACCATAAAGGATTGCTTTGCAAAGTAGGGGGAACAGAAGAAAGATTTTATTTTATACACTGAAATTTCTCATCCTTATTGTCTACATAATTTCAGCTGTGAGTGGGGAAAAGTGGAGACAAGAGTTGGACCTTAACCTGGCAATTTCTTTATGGATCAAGAAGAAACACTTGACGATAATGCAAACTCAGCTGGAGAGTAAATTCTTCCTACAATGCACTGTTATGAACACAGGGGACTTTTCTCTTTATCCTCAGAGCAGTGTGTGTTATAAAAAAAACACACACACAAGGCTTTTTCAAGAGCACTTTCTTCTGTCTTTGGCAACACTGAGTGTGCTCATGTGGGGCTCCAAGTATTTCATCAGCCATTCTCGATTGTGGGAACACAGAAAAGATGATGTAAGGGAAGCAAGAGGTACATTGTAGCAGACTCCTGTCGCTGGAAACTATTTGGAAGTGATTTCTCTCAACACAAGTTGTCCAGACCAACTGTGGACGCATTAGTATTTACAAGAGTCGTTGGCCCATCATGACACCCAATGTATGCACATGGAGACTGGGAGATTTTTAAACTTGGCTCAATTTCTGCCTACACTTGGCCAGGAAATTTCCAAAGAATGGGTTGTAGCAAGGAGAAATACTATGTGGGAATTCCGAAGAAACACTTTTGCTTGGAGGACTCCAAGCCTTCCTGAGGTGTGTTGAATAATATATATCAAAGGCTAAAAAGGATAAATGAGAAAAATGAGGCTACAACAGATAATCCTTTAGGGAACATACCATAATATTGAGGTACCCTGATGACATTACAGAAGCCACTGGAATTTGCTACTAAGTACACATTGCGAGTAAAAAATCCAACCAGCCTACACCTATCTTATGAGCAGAGTGACTGGCCCTGCATAAACACGTCAGGAATAGAAGTAGAAGTTAGACGTAATAATGGTCAGGTATGAGTCACAGTCCATTACAGTAAACATAAATGGAGTATTAGAATAGGTTAAATAGGTGCGCTTCATGTTATGAAATAAGAAGAAATTGTCTCCTTATTTTTTAGCACTGAGGAGTCCTCTATTTCAAAATCAGTTGGATTTATAAGAAAACATAGGAGGTATGCAGAATTTCATAGAAGCATTTGAAATATGCTTCAGTAATAAAATAACAGTGGTAAAGAGTATGGTATGACACCAAAGGTGGCCAAGCTCAGAGACGGTAGTAAGCTCACAACTTAGGGAGGGGACGTCATCATGGAGGAAGAGTTGGAAACATGGAACCCAAAGCCACAGAGCTGGACAAGGGGGCAGGGGTGTTCCAGGCCTTTGTGGGGCCCCAGAGTTTAGGGAACACTTGACTTAAGAAACAGAAAGCAGCCATGTCAAGAATGTTCTTGTCATGCCAGGCTGGTGACTGGCTGAAATGTTAAGATCTGGACCAATGCTGCTCTGGAGAATCTGGTCCCATGGCTCAGTGCCGGCTGTCCATGTGGGGTGACACCTGCCACATCCCTCTTCCTCCCACCCTTGGTGTCTGTCTTCATTCTCTGTACCATCTTCCCGCCCTTCCCCCAGGTCCTAGAGACCCACAGGTGTCTGCGGCTCCAGGCAGTGCCATTCAGTGTTTCCCCAATGTTTATGAATCGGATTTTGATATTTATTTCTGCCTTTTTTTTCTTGCAAAACCATGTCTCCAGTGAGTACCTATATTTTTAAATACTTGATTTCTTCTTTTGAGGTCTTTATGGCTTTTAAACACATCACATAGGCAGGACACCACATAACTGAGCCCATAGTTCTCTCCAAAACGGTCACCCATGGCCGTGAAGTACAATACAGATGGAGCACCTATCAAAGACTGGATATGACAACTCAGTGTAAGGTAGAATCCTGCATTGGATTCTCGTCCGTCATGAGAACATTAGGGAAAACTGGTGAAACCTTAACAAGATCCCTAGCTTAGTGAACAGCATTGCATCAGTGAGAATTTTCTGATCTTGTAATTGTACAAAGACAACATCAGATGTTAATGTTAGAAGAAACAACATAAAGGGTACGAAGAAACAATGTAAAGGGTACGCTCTGCAATAGTTTACAATGTAAGCTCTACAACATTGGGAACTTTCAGAAAGTCTATGATTATCCTAAAATACAAAGTTAAAAAGTAGACAGGAAAACAAAATCACGCAGTTCTGGGGCATGTTAAACGTGGGGTGTGGTTCTTTCTCCTTTGTTTCACTTACAGTTTTAAAAAATGCTCTGTAGGCATTTATCTGTAGTGCTTCTATGCCCCTCAGATCACTGGGTTTTGTTTCAGGCTATTTCTGTGGCACAGAAGAGCTTCCTTCTCTTTTTAGAAAATTGACATAAAATTCACATGACATAAACTGAACCATTTTAAAGTGCAATTCAGTGACGTTTAATCCTTTCACGGTGTTGTGCGACCATCACGTCTGTCTGGTTCCAAAAGATTTCATTACTCTCCCCCACAAAGGAAACCCTGTACTCCTTAAATACCAACTCCCCATCCTCCTTCCAGCCCCTGGTGCTCACTAGGGACGCGACTCTTCTAGGGACCTCGTACGAGTGAAATCTCACAGGAATTGTCCCTTTGGGACTGGCTCATGTCACTGAGCATCATGTTTTCAAGGTCCATCCCTGTGCTGACCTTCCTTCTTTTTTTCAGGCAGAATAATATTCCATTGTAGGGAGAGACCACCCTTTATGCATTCATCTGCAGACGGAGATCTGGATCATTCTCACTGTGTAGCTACTGCGACTAATGCTGCCCTGAACATTTGTGTGCAAGGACCCACTGAAGCTTCTGTCTTCACTTCCCTGGGGTGTATACCTAGGGGTGGGATCCCTGGGTTTTAGAGTAACTATTTGACTTTCTGAGCCTTGCTCTTTACACGCCCTGATTCCATCCTTTACTTACCATTTACCTTACTTTCTTTTTCTATAACTAGTCTGTAAGGACACCCAGCCGATGTGAACACCCTAAAATGCACCCATCATAGCTGTGCTCTTTTCAGACCAGTTTTACAATTTTTGTTCCTGGGAACAACGATTGGGCTGGTCTTGTCTTCCTTCCTGGAGCACATGGGACATTTTCGTGCAGTTACTACGTTTATATATCATAGGTAATCCAAATGCAGTTACGTATTGGAGAGGTTTTCATTCATTCTTTATGTTTATGAACATATTAATATTTTAGCAATAATTTTTTTTAATGTGCAACAAAATAACCCAGGTTTATTGTTTTACTTTCCTTAGATGAGTTCTATAGTAGAGTGTCCAGTGGGGTAGTTATATTTACTGAAGGGAATCTCTTTAATTTCATTATATGCCGTGGCTTGAATGCATTCACATGGGTATGACCTTGTCCATTCAAGGCCCCTGGAGAGAGTGCATTCTAGCCCCTCCTTATTAGGAATGTTCTAGAGTAATTGGAATAGACGTGTCCTTTTCCCCCTAAAATGCACTACACAATCCAATTTTAACAGAGAACATCCTCGAGGTGGCTTTTCTTCTGACGGTTTCTTGTGGTCGGGTCAAATCTTCCAACAAACCCCTAACTGGCCGTCGCCCTTATCAGCTAAGCCTTTTCCCCTGATGCCCGAAGGAACCAACTTACTCACTTTTCTCTGTGCTTTCGTCACTGCCCCATTTCACATGGTCTTCCCAGCCCATGTACACTTCTGCACAGATTCATGAATGGCCACACTATCTTTTTAGGCAAAAACATGATTGTTTCTCTGTCCTATGCTTCTTTATGATGAAGAGGACACATCCAGTGTGTCTGAGGACTGCCGGAACACAGTCAAAAGGAGTTCAGAAGTTCCACCTGCATTATATCCCAACAGTCTCAAACTGAATTCTCCCAGTAATGTGAAACACACAGTCACCACCAACCATTCCTAGACTGGACAATTTCCCTTAGGTTCCTCTTAACTGGTCACCACAGTCCATGCCTCCTAACCTTCATCCAGTCCCCTGCTCTCTACTTGTGCCTACATCTGCTAGCCTGACAGCCTGCTCCTGCTGGGTTCCTTCCAAAGACCCCCTTCCTTCTCAGAACCTCCCTTAGCTTATTGCCAACATGCCCAGCTGGGGAGAGTCCAAAACAAAGCCAAGTAAACAAAATACAGTAAAATGACTCTGGGATGTAACTTTACACTCTACAATACAAGCTCCAGAAGGTCAGACCACATGCCCTTTGCTTTTGGATCCCCACACGCACAGTCCTGCAAGCCACACCTAAGTGTTGCCTGGTGGTCACTGTGATATCCCCAAACCTTTCCACCAGTTTTCTTCTCTGACTGGTTGGTTCATGTCTATACATCCTGGGAGACGCAGAGCATCAGCTTCTCGTTTTTGCAGAAATTGCTCACTGGACACCCAAAGCTGAAGGAGACATTCATGCCCTGTTCACTTACAATGCCTTATAGACATATTGATCTCTAGTCAGTATTATGACCAATAGGTTTACATATCAGCACATAGACATTTAGAGGTACCTATATTAGTAATACAAATACGTCGTTCAGTTTTCCATGTTTTTGATATTTATGTAAATATGGTCACCTTGGACAAATTCTTCTTTGACTTGCTTTTTGAAAAATTTCAGTGCTACAGTTGTTAAGTTTATTCAGCTTGAGGTCTGTATGTGTCATTTATTAGTTATCACTACTCCACTAAGTGCCTCCTAAAAGTACAGCATCTAAGAAAAATCTGACATTGTTTTCGTGCTGTGATCACAAGAGGACCATTTGATTAGTTCTGAAGCATCTTGACAGGTGTTTTATTGGAAGAGGCCTTCCAGGTTAAATTTCCTATAGTCCATAGATTTTTTGTTATTCGAATTGTTGGGTTCTGCTCTGCATATCTTCCTCTAAACCTAATACTCACTGGCAAGAGGGTTAAGTAAAAATTGAAAGCTGTCTGTATGTTATCCTGGAGCATCTATTATAGTTTTCAAAATGGCACCCAACACACTGATTTCCAAAGGTACCCATTTGTGCTTTCAGGCAGTTTTTGCTCCTACTTTTTTTGTTTTTTTTGCAGCCCTATTTTGCTCCTAGTAGTCTATGGAATTTAATTGACAAGCATGCATTATTTCAGTGATTTTAACATGTGAGTAAAAATTATTCCCCTTCAGGCCCATGTTCCACTACTCATATGCGTCAGTGGACAATTATGTTTCTATTCCCAGCATTCTGACATTAATCATTACTGACTCTATTCACAGGTTAGAAAAATAACCAACAGTGCCACCGGTGACAAAACAAATCTACATGTAGGGACTTTGCATTAGAATTTGCTGAGAGGGAGAAAAAGCCATCCAGTGCATATATCTTACATGGCCTAGGTTCATGGAATCATAGCTTTGAATCCCAGGTTTTGATCTAACTAACAACTGAGCTTTCATATACCACTAAGAGGGTGACTTATGCTAGACAGTCTTACATATTCCTTTTGTTTTTGATGTACATTCTGTTTTTCTTCAACACACAGTTCATAGGCGCACCCTCACCTTTGAATATTTAGATCTACTCAAGTTATCCCTAACAACTAATGACGATAGAAACCTGTAAGACCATGACATATTTTATCAAGGAATGTGAAAGAGACTTAATGAGCCAGTTCAGAGGAATGAGGTATTGGACAACTCAAGGCTGCAAAACAACCTGCTGTTGGGGGAAAACTTAAGACTCTTCACAGAAATTCTTAATAGAACCAAGCACATGAATGTGTTCGTATGTCATGGAGCTGGTGTAGACAGACTTAAACTTTCTCATTTCTTCCTTTTAAATCTCTAACTAATCACAGTTTCAAAAGAATTGAGTCTATATACCCTGAGCACTTCAGAAGCTCTATTACTTGTGAGCACAATTCAGATTTTTGCATTCATGCTCCCTCTTTCTAACACACGGTAACAACCAGTCATATCCCCTATTTTCTGTGGTCCAAGCTCCCCGTTTCCCAATTATATACCATCCTCTGCTGCATATACCGTGTCTACACACTGATGCCAGAGAAACAAGGAGGGTGTTTTGGATCACCTTAAAATGTTTCATTATTTTTCCACCTACAATAATTGCTTTAGGACATAGGTACAGCCTTGAGTGTCACTGACACAATAAATAAATGAATCCACCAGAATGTTGGCTTTCTCCAACTCTTGGACTCCTAAAAGAATGCAAACCAGATCAGTGCTTTAAAAAAAACCTGGAAAAAATAAAGAAAAAGCAGGAATGTTTCCCTGCACCGACAAGACTGAATGAAGAGAATAAAAATATTGTGCACTTCAAAGAGATCCATGCATGCATCTACTGATGGTCCTTTCATCCTTCAGACGCAGCTAAAGTGACAGGACTAGCTATGATGGAGAAGAACGTGCCTCAGTGCAAACTGCAAATCCCACCTTGTGATCCCATGACATGTTAGTACCGTGGGTTCTTGTAAATTACCATTTTCTTTCTTTCCTACAAAAAAAAATTGTCAGGCAGACAGAGAAAATATTGTTACCGTTTTGTAGCAAAAGAAACTGGAAATTAGGCAAACTGGTAATGTGCCTCAAGTTTCCCTGGCTAGTCAGTGCCTAAGGCCATGATGAGAATCCAGCGCTTTGTACATCTTTGTGCAGTAAAGTCTTTCCATGAGTTTTCTCTCTTTTTGTAGAGGGCAGAAACGTTTACTAACACTTATGCTAAGTTATTGGAACCTGAAATTAATACATCCAGTCTCCACTATGCAGGGCTTTCTGATATGCAAAACAGAATGACTTTATTGAATCAGGAGTCTGAACAAAAATGAAGCCTAACTGATAGCAGTAAAAAAGAAAAGAACAAAATAGATACCAAGGCATCAACAGTTCCAAGTAAAGGTAATAAAATAATGTGTTTCATAGGGTTTCTAATGAAAATTTTCAAAGGGATGTCTTTGTAAAGACATCTACTTGATGTCATTACTTTTGACTCTAAATTATTTGACCTAATAGCACTTTAAAAACAAAACACAATGTCACAGCGATGAGCTAGATGAAAAGAATTCCCCTTAATCAGCTGCATATGTAAAAGAAAGGTCAATTATGAATCAAGTCTCGATTTCTTGGCATTGTCCTAAGATAAGAATACTTAATAGCACTTTAAAAATATTCTGCATTAATAAAAGGATTTATACCATCCTATTAATGTTCGTAGAGACTTGTCAGAAAGAAACCTCTCTTTTTGTGGCCTCTTGGAGGGGGAATAAATGAGCTAAGTTCCTAACTGCCTCAGACTTAATGCTGTTCATGAAAGTTTCATGCTCTGAAGTTGAACTGCATTATGGAGAAAATGAAAAATAAAGCCAGACAAATATACGCCTTCCATAAGAATTTCAGTATAGAAATCTGCAAATACGATTCTGAGGAAAGAGGTTCATGTGAAGGCAGGCAAGCCCACAGTTATGAATCTGGTAAAGGTGAAAATGATCTATGGATCATGTCCTTAATGGAATGGAGACAGCCTGACATTTGGTGGTAGGCACACAGAAACCATGGGGAAGGAAGGTATCTGTGAAGAAAGGGGTCCTTTCCCGTGCCTGCAGGTGCTTCATGAAGTTCAACAGCAAGGGTAACCTTATAAGTCTCTAAATGCAGGAAGGTTACTCGAATGCAGAGACTTATTTAAAAGCGCAATAGAATATTCCTTCTGCACGTTAAAATGTCAGCACTGTCAAGGCAATGATTAAGCCTGCTGAGGTATTTAAGGCAGTATTAATCAAGAACTCATGAGCTAAAGAACTATGGCACAGTTCCGATACATAATCCTACGTGCCCGGGGAAGATTTCTGCCGCATTCTAATCCCAGCTGATGACTTCAGAGAGCTAAGGCATGGACTCATCTGGAGGGGACCTCACTCTTTGAGAAGGCTTAAGAGTTACCCTAGTTCGGGAGTTCTCCAACAGTGGTCCTGAGACCACCACATCAGCGCCACCTGGGACCTTGCTAGGAAAGCAGATTCTAGGGCCCTGCCATTGAGTTACCGGGCAAGACCCATTATCAGTGAGGCCCCACCCCATCTTCAGTGATCACAAGGCTGTCTCTGTTCCAGCTGAGTTTGCATCCCTCTATGCCAGGCCAGAGGGTTGTGGTTACTCCGAAATATGAGCTACTACTGCCTGATCTAAAAGGGCTTCCTTGTTGCGTTTCTAAAGAGTCAGCCTCTCTGGGTGAGGAAGTGATGTGTCTGTCGTTCACACTGGCTCTTCCTATAATCTTCTGTTGAATAGCTTGGCTTCCTCAGCCCTTTTCTCCAGGCACACCTGCTGATACTTATTTGTCACAGAATTATAAGCATAATGGAACTGGGGCTGTTATAAGATCATTTCCCTAATGACACCCTGGAAATGAAATTGCTATGAAAATTGCCTTAAGGTTAAAATATAAGATACGTAATGAATGATACCTGTATGAGTCAAAGCCTTCCACCTTATTTTTCCTGTTAAACTTTTTTTTTTTTAAGTATTAAAAACAGTCACAGATGGTTCTCAATTGTTAGTTAATTTTCCGGAGCAGAGACGTGGCATCCTTGCAGAAGGAAAAAGCTATCCTCATTAAACTCATTCTCTTCCCTCAGGAACTGGAACATTATTGATGAAATCATTCCTTGTTAAGGTACCTAAGGAATAGAACAGATATGAAATTATAAAAGGAAATGCCAATAAACTTTATAACCACAAATTATTTATCGAGATGTTTATTTTCTAGATGAAAATGTTAAGTGATATTAACTTAATAAGGAGAAAACCTAATTAATCAGTTTCACAATGCAAATTATGAAAATGAACAAATATATCCCCAAATTAAATGAAACCTGATTTATCTCAAGGCAAGTTCTATGAGAATTTGAAGTAACATATCACTGCCACATTTTGTAATCTTAGGAGTATCTTTTAAAGACTAAACTTCCTATACTTCTGTCAGTCAGGATAAGGATATAGGATAAGTAAACTACAATTTCCACCAAGCAATCATAGGCAATGATATGAGTCTGGACACCGAAGCCCCATGAACCTACTCAAATTCTCCCCACCTAACCAACTAAAAATTGGAATTGAATCACCTGTCTCCCTCAAAGGGTGGTATTTCTATACCAAAGTGTGTTCAAAGAAGCAGAGTGGCTATCTGAAGATTTCTGATCTACACACACACAATTCAAGAGCAAAGTATGTCTGGCTGAGACAAGGAAACTGTGGAGATGCTCCCAGAGATTAGAAATCACCCAACGGAGACAAAAAAAGGAAAACGGAATGAAAACAGCCATGGAGACAATGAACAGCATGCTGGGTACCAAAGAAAACAGCATCATTGAAATAAAACATGCGTGAGCAAGTGACATCTAGCCCAAGAAGGGGAGACACGGACAAGACCAATGGACAGAAAGATGGATGAAAATAGACAGCTGGCGGGCTCAGAATTCCAATGTAGCTGTGAAGAGAAACTCCAGACAGACCGGAAGACACCCAAGCCACGGAGGAGGGGAAAGCTTTCCTAAAGGAAACCCAAGCTCCAGATGAAGCAGGCTTACTCAGGGCCAAAGAAAAGTCCTGAAAACACCTCGGCACAGCAGGAAGAGCAAACACTTGTGCTGTGCACCCCAGAACACAAGGCAAAGAAGAAACGCTTCCAAAACTCCGAGGGGAACAGCCAGCCCATGACCTTGAGTGGTCCACACCGCCTGTGGGTGCTCACGAGAGGTTCCAGCACCTCCAGACACGGGAAAGGACGTGCTCTCTGCACGCGCAGAAGACTGCACCTTTGAAGACAGCCCTCTGACATTCAAGAAGCTCACATACAGAGGAACTCATGCAAGGAAATTGGGGTGTAAACAGGCCGACACAGGATTCCAAGTTCGTTTCAATGCTTGATGCTGATGTGTTTACAAACTGAGGCAGAGGGTGGAAGAATGTGACACAGGCGGGTCAGTAACGTGACAGGAACATAATCCAGCTTGGATCTTGAGAGTCCTACACCCAGAAAGGAGCCCCAGGGTCTGTGGCTGTGCACGTGAGCCCATCTTTGGAAACGTTTGAAGGAAGCAGCATCTCCAATCCATGAGGGAAGGAAGGAGGGAAAGGTGATATGGCCACAGCACACGGAACACCAACATGTTTGAAGGGAGGGTGAGGTTCTTGCATTAGGACCCAAGTAGTAAGAGAATTAGAGGAAAATGTAAGCGATGGCTTCCCTGAACCTGTGCTCGAGAAGACTTTGACACTCCAATATTTAAGGTTTATGCCTGCTTGAAAAAATCCCGAGTGTAAAACTAAGTAAATAAAGAGCAAACTGGATTACCACCCTTACCAAAGAGTAAAGGTTATGATGCTTATCAACTGCTCCTGTCACTCCATAAAAAACAGCACATCAAAAATGCTCCAATAAGAGAAAAAAAGATAACAAAATAGTCAAAGCTTACACAGAAAGCAAATAGTCGTAACGTCAAAATGCTTAACCTCATTAGAAGGGAGAGGAAGTAGAACTACCATTCTAAGTAATTTCAGCGTATAAAATGGTTACAACTTTAAAATAGCTAATAGTCAATATTTGTGAATTTGGCCCTCCCCCAACCGATTTTTCTTTTAAAATAGCCAACACAACATTGTCCTATACTATATAAACCTTTGAAATGTACTAAACATGTCAAATACATATTTCTTCTACATGAACGTAACTTACTGTGTTGCGATGCAGAACATGGAGAGGGGAGTTCTCTTTTCTGTGAAGTTTTAGTGCAGAGCAGATTCGCTTACGTGACAGCCAGGGACTGGGTTTCGACCGGGAGGATTGAATCTGGATGCAGTTCTGGGTGTGGACTGTACCATTTCTGTGGTCAGGGAGCAGGGGTGTGGGTGCCTAGATGCTCTCTTCCTTGAGTCCCTAAGAGGAGGAGCTGGATTCCTTGATGTCCCTTTCGGCACTTGGCGGCAGAACGCTCGCTCCCTTTTGAGAATTTCTGTTTTAAAAATACACTCGGGGGTCAGCAGACTCTAGCTTATTTGCAGGCGCTCCACATCTTGTCTGCATTTGATGTTGCCAGTGTTTGCAAGGATTTAGTAATTCAGTCATTCTGGTAGGTAGTGGATTTAATTTTAATTTCCCAGAGGCTAACCAAGTTGAGCACCTTTTAAAAATGCGTCTACATTCAAGAACTATACCAACAGGAAGGAGACTCAGTGAACAAAGCTATATAAATAATATGAATGATTACAAATACATATATAAAACTTAAATAATATGAATCATTACAAATACATATACAATAGAGACTTTAAACAATATGAATGATTATGAATACATATTTAATGTAAACCTTTAATATGAATAATTATGAATACATATATAATGTAAACCTTAAATAATATGAATAATTAGGAATACACACATAATAGAAACCTTAAATATGAATAATTACATACATATTTAATAGAAACCTTAAATAATATGAATAATCATGAATACATATATAAAGAAACCTTAAATAATATGAGTAATTACAAACACATATATAATACAAAAATAAATCAGCATGTTTACAATATACGTATTTACTATACTAACTGTTGCACATGTGTGTGTGTGTATGTTTGGACGTTTGAATATCTTTCCTTTTTTTTTCATAGTATCTGTCTTAGATTTTAATCTATAAAAATCCCAAGGCATCAAATATTTGCCTTATTTTTTCCTCTGCCTTTATTCCATGCAAATTTTTATTCTGAGTTTTATAAATCAAAGTTTTAAAAGTAACGCTGAAAACCATGTTTAGCTGGACAACTATTTCAAGCTTTCTCCTTGCCAGAAAACCACATGGCCCCGTGCAAATCTTGTGGCTTTCGAAATGGGAAAGAATCTAACATGAGCGGTAGGCTTGGCATGTGGCAAAGTTGGGAAAGTGAAAAGCTCCTCTTGGCTTTATTATTCAGGGGGACTTTGCACCTGTTACACAAACCCCAGTCATTTCCTCATCAATAAAATGATCCATGGGAGGTGCTGGAGCATTGAAGGAAGAAACACCTGCTTATCTTGTGACATGTAGGTTTATTTACTCAGAACAGAATGTCCCCTAGAGTGGATGTCCTGGGGCATCCCACCACCAGCTATCACATCCTGGACCCGAACAGAGATTTCTTTCATTAAACTGTGGGTCAGCAAAATATAAAATTGGAACCGTCCAGCGGTACATTTTTAGTAGTTCCTGGTGTCACCCATTTCACAAGTCTTGAGCATAAAAGTTTCCCTGTAGAGGACAAACAATACCAGTCATGATGCCTTGAACACTGAGGTAGGCGTTACCCTTCAGACAGGAAGAACCACAGAAACTATATAGGAACGCAGAACCCCAGAGGCTGGCGCTGCCCTCAAGATTGCCGAAGGCAAAGACTGCCTCTGGAAACAGACTGAAGTACTCCCGTCTATTCTGAATATGATCGTCAGAAGCATCTGTTTGGGCTGCTCCCCTAAAGGCTTAAGAAGGATGTCAGCGATAGTATTGCTAATTAGCAGAACGTTATTCCTCTTCCTTGGATTTCTTACTTAATCCCATAAAGATGAGGTTGGATTCCTTTCAGGAGGAAAGATTTTAATAGTGCTCGCCTTGGTTCCAAAGGCAAGCTGATTGAGTAAAGTTCCAGATTTTAGGAAACCCTGAATAACCCCAGTAACATTTGAGAAGCAGCTCTTGATTTTGAGACTGGGCATTTGTCGTGGTGGGCCCGCTGGAGGAACCGGCACCTTCCCAGGGTGGGACCAGGAAGGAGGAACACTTCAGTAGCTCGAAGGGACATTTCCAAATGCTCCCCCTGTCTTGCCTCTGCCTGGAACATTCACGTCCTTTGAGCGCTCCTCCATTTGATGGGAAGTTGAACCACAGTGCAAGAGAGGCGCTTGGAGGAATTCATCAAAAAAAAAAAGACAGCTGGTCTCAAAATATTCTTCATATAATAGAGTGGAAAAAATCATCTCAGATGTTGGAAGCAAGTGTGGGACCATTCTTTATCCATTTTTGCCTTCACTGCCTTTCAGCTGTTTTCAAATGAAATTGTTATGCCCGAAACCCATTTACCCTTACCAAGGTTAACTCTTTCTAGGTAAAAATATACCAGAATTTCTTTTCAGAAATTGCCTTTAAAAGCTAAGGCCAAAGTGATTAAAAGGGAAGAAGTGCCCGGGAAATGTTAATGATGTGTAATAGTACCCTTTAGGGATGGAGCCTAACTTTTATTTCTGTTTCCCACAAATGTAAAGAGCACTTTAATTTTTAATTGAAGACTTTCTATATACCACTTCAAGGACTAACTTATATACTATTTGCAGGACTAACTTAGATCTTCACAATCAGACTTATTCAATATTGAGCAGAGAATATGTGTTACCATTCCGAGTTTTCCATGCACCCACCCTGTTTTGCTGTCCGATTCACAACCAGATCAGCTAATGCTGGTATGACCTAGGAGTCAGTTATCAATAGTGGACTTGAAATAAAAGATGGCACCATGCAATTCATGATCCTTTTGTTTTGCTTGCTCTGTTTTTTAAAATGAAGCCATCTACATCACGAACCAGTTAGCTGATGTTGCTGAAAGCAGTCACAGGCTTGTTTGTTCCACAAAACAACACATGCCAGCCAAGGTTTCACTCCATGCAAATGCCCTGTGTTATCAAATCCTTTCTAACCTCACCGATGAAACAGTAGACCAAACAGGCACATCGGAGACCTCCATAACATGATAGAGAAAGGACAAAATCCACGTCCAGGGTAAATGATGGACTGTGCACAATGACTTGAAGAACACATGCTTATTAGAGAAACATAATCCACATGATGCAGTGTAATACAAGGAAGACAGGGTCTGATAGGAAAGGACAACCCATTGGCTGGATGTGGGCATTGAGTCCAGTCCGTCCACTTCTCCAGACATCAATCTCTTTGTTACGCAATGGGGATACAGCCTTAGGGGGTGGGGAATTAAAGGGCATGCCTATGCCCCTGCTGTGTAACTATGACTCATCCCTTAACCCTCATTTGTTTGCACAGTTGATGTGAACCTCTTGCTCTCAAATCATTTCCTGCAGACCCACATTGTGCATTCATTCCATGGCATTAGGATATTTGCATCTAGTGCCCCAGTTTCTGCACTGGACACTTGGAGGAAATGCTTATCTCATTCCTGTATTCCTGGCGTTCGATCATATGCCTCGCCCTCAACAAACAACTGCCCAGTGAAGACACGAAGGGTGACGACTTATTGCGCATGCAAAAGGACAAATACACCGTGTATATTTCGTAAGATGATGGTGCAGAAAGTATGGAGTTTGGGGGAGAAGAAAAAGCATCTCTGCTTCGTTGCATTCATTTTTGATTGGCTTGTTATCTGGACCCCTCCAGCCATAATGGAGATGTTACTCTGTCCAATTATTTGATAGGATTGCTAAGGAACACTGATGTCGGGGTTTAAATTGCAGTGCTTCCTCTACATATTCTTCCGAATCACACTTGCCCACATTCTGATTGACTGTCCATCTGTATGGCTCTGTTTAATGACTAGTCTCCCTCCACAGGGTTATAAACTCAGCGGGAGTTTTTAGCCATGCCACTACTCCATCCACGGGATGCAGCACCACGTGTGGAGCTTGGGAGCGCGAACGAGTCATTCATATTTCAGAGGTGACGAGTCCATAAGGCTTTCTCTTTCAATCCTCAAAGTTAAAAAAAAAAAGTCCTAAAAACACAAAACCTGAATTCCACACGTTCTTTGTGAAATCGTTGCTGTGTTAAAAGCAAAGATGTCACATGATGGTGATTCTGAGCATGTAAAAGTGATGATAACTGTTAGGAGTTTGCAATTAAACATGTTTTTTTTGCTCATTTTTGAGAATTTTTTCAACATGTTTCTCAGTCTATGCTCAGATTATGTGATCACTGGGACTAACTATTATTCTTAGTGTTTCTTGAAGCATGAGCTCAGTGGTTTAAATTTACTATTTCAGAGCGGGCTCAGACTGAAACATTACAGGGAAATAATGACCAACCGTTTTGGGGAATGGTGGCCAGAACGTGCAGATAAATTCCCACTCTCATCATTCCTCCAGTGATGTCATTTTGTGTTTAGATTAATTCAAAGTTAGGCTTTTGTCCCCTTAAAGCAGAGATGAAATTTCCAAAGTTCTCAAAAACATTTGCTCAAAATGTGTTTGGTTGTTACCCACCCACCCTTTTCATTCAAGTTAAGTGTAATTAATTTTATTTAAAAGCCCTCCGTAAAAATATAAAAAGGATCTCAGAGAGTAGGCATTTAAACAAACAAACAAAAAACCCACAAATGCCTTATTAATGAGCAAAGTGAGATGAAACCTCATTTCCAGGTGCTGTGGGGTGGGAAGGAGGGTCTGTCTTGCTCTCTGCTGAGCATCTGCTCTTAGATGAATAAATGGTGAATTGATAAATGAACTCACTCAATACCGTGAGATCGCTCAACCCAGTTTCATCCCCAAACCCCCAACCCCTACATCAGGATCTCTGCCCAGCTTTGATGCCCACCTCTGAAGAATAAATGCCTTGTAATACTAGTGAATTTGAAAATTAGTATGAGTCTCAAAACTAATTTTCATCCCATAAAATGCAAGAACGGCTCAATATCTATTAATGCCCTGCACCATAATAATAAATCACAGAGGACGTCAGCCTTATGAGCCATATGTGCCAAAAGGAATCTGATAAAATCCAATGTCAACTCTGACTAAAATGGGTAATAAAAAAAGACTGATAATTTTATAATGAAAAAATAAGTATTTTCTGCCATGAACCAGCTTTAATTCACAGGGAAATATTAGAAAAATTCTTTCTAAAGTCTTTAAGATAAGGTTGCCCTCTCGTCATTATGACTTAACATTGCTCTAAAATTTCTAGTCAATTCAATTAGAAGAGAGAAATATAAAATAAAAATTAGGCGGGAAGGAACACAATAATTTTCAGATTTGAGTGTATATCTGGCAAACATTAAGACTGTAGTTGGAAAACCTGTTAGAAACAAGAGAATTCAGTAATTGCATGTGTGTGTGTGTATGTATGTATAATCATATATGGGTCTATATCTTTATAATTATATATGCATATATGTATGTAGCATATATACATGTATATAATTTAAATTATTTAATATGAAATATAGGCTCTTGCCCTTTGGAAATTTTTTGACAATGCTCACATTTTTTCCTTATGAACATAACACATATGAAGTTGTATACCATAATACTCTATATGGTTGGTATATATACATGCTTGTGTATACACGTGTGCATACACATCCCTACATACATAAATACACACAGCTATACACAGATACATGTGCACAAGAACGATACACAATGGACATGAAAGTGGTGGTTGGTCTGGGTTTTAACAGTATTTTCTCTGCATCTCATATCCTTTTTCCTTTTGAGAATCCTCATCCCCTCCATGTATGTGCATGACTTTTATTTTCAGTTAAAACCGAATGAAAGGGGAAAAATGAAGTAACAAGAGGCAAATTGCGTCACTTCATTGATTATCCCTTCCCCCACCCCACACACATTTTTCCTCAATACCGCTCTCTTTTTAGAGTCAAGCAAAAGATAACAGCCCCTGGGATTTATTTTTTTTCCCAAATAAGTTTTGATTAGTTATTGGGCTATAAACTAATCTCACTTTTGTCCTGAATGAATCCGTAATTTAATATTTCTTCAACCGGTCAGGGGATGGGTTGGGAATCTGCTGTATATCCTACTTGGTCTTGGGACTGTCAATTATTTTTGTACAGAAGATGCACAGGAGTCCAGGTTAAAAATTTTTAAAGAGTGCCTTTTGCAAGAATGCTAATGAAGGCAGCACTTTTTAATATTATTCTCCAGCTTTTTATATTTCCATTGATAATTATATTTTTGCTTTACCTTCCATAGCATATTACCAACCCACTGAGCATAAGCCCACATCTATCTCTATCTATCTATCTTGTATCACCTATCTATCTCTTCATCTGTCCATGCATCTATCATTTATCTGTTTATCTATCCATATCTAACTATATCTGATCTACACTATGCAATATTTGGGCACGTAATATATAACAGACATCTACCTAATTTTAAAACCACATTCTTGATAATAATGATTAGCTAAGGCTTAGAATAAAATTCAGTGCTCATTTGCAGGAATTTTCCCCACCATAAAAAATCACTTCTGACTACCTTGAATTCTGTGAAGAATGATCCTGGAGAGATACAGGTGACTTTATAGCATTGGTTGCAGCACCAAGCTGCCAATCACGTGTCTCTAGGACAGTCACCTTTGCATGCCTGTCACTTGCAAACATCCGCTTCCTGCCTGCTCCCTCTTCTGCATACAGAGCTTTACAACAGAGCGTTAAATATTGCTGTAGCTCCCCAACAAGACTAGCGAGTGAGAAATTAAAGAATCAAGCTGCCCTGCGTGTCACAGGCCCAAACATCCTTTGTGTTAGTCGCACGTGAGGTCTTTTTGAGAGCATCTGTTCCTGTTACCATAGTTCTTAGCACTCCGTGCATCTCTTGATTCTGCGAAGTAAATGGCAAGTTGGGAATGCCGTTGAGGAGGGGATAGTATGCATGTGGCCGTGGGACGGTTCCATTGCATTTAGCTCACTCATGGGGAGCATAAATCAGGTCACTTGTGGCCCTATGTTTAGATGAGGGACACTGGGTGGTCAGCTCACCGTAGTGTGGCTAGACTTGCCAGCTGCGGAGACAGACCTGCACGCATCTTTGCTGAGGGACGTGAGGATCAGATGGATTGGGCTCAGAGCAGCAGCTCATCCAGGGAGTGTCCAGCTTGGGGAGTTCCCCTCCCTGCCTCCCTTCCTTCCTCTTCCACCCTTATCATTTGTTTTCCAGACACTTCTCAGAGTAACCTAGCAGTGGTCTTTAGGCACCTACTCTGACAGTGGAACATGGTTGCAGGGACAGAGAAACATTGGGAGGTCTCCGTTGCAAAGCCTCTGCAAGGGGCGAAGGCAAAGCAGTGGGATTGACAAGCAGCTAACTTGGAGAAACGCATAAAGGGAACTACACATTCTCCCAAGAAACCCGGAGATATTTACCCAGAGACAAAGCATAGATGGGAGTGTCAGGGGCTAGCCTGAACACCGAGACAGGAGCAGACGCAGCTGACCCTTTGCACCTCCATACCAGCAGGGCATCTGGAAGGCAACACCCGGCCTCAGAAAACCACCCCCTTGCTGGAGGACCGTGTACATCTCACTCTTCCTGAAGTAAACAGGGAAAACCAAATGCGTATTAAATACATATTTGCAAGCCAGGCAAAACGTGAGGGTAACCAAGTCTATCGTTGTAAAATAAAGAGAGAAACATGTTTTCTTCGACACTGATCATTTAGACACCAACCCACTTTTTGGAAGTGGTTTCTACAGTCAGGATGTGAACTTCCCAAACTGGCAATCCCGTGGAAATCGAGGACAATATAGCCTGGGCTCCATTCCGCCATCCTGCTGAGAGTCCCCGCCAGGGCTCCAGCCACACTGGCATTCTCACGTCTCAGGAGACACTGGCCCTGTCTGCACTCCCAGAATGGAGTCCATGGAACCTCTTTCCCCTTGTCACCCAGCACTCCCATCTCTTCCTAGAGACTCACCCCCAGGGCAACAGTTTTCTGAAGAAGCCTTCCCTAGGAGAGTACCTCCTCCTGGCTTTGTGGGGCCTGTGGCCGCCCCGTTACTCCGTGAGACTGTAGTCTGTGTGTGATGGAACGCTCATGTCCTCTGCCAGGCTTCAAGCAGTGCGGGGGCGTCCGATCGACCTTTGTGCCCTCAGCTCCAGGCCCCAGATGGAGGCTTTTTAAAGGTTTATTAGAACAGAACAGACAAAACGAAATAATGTGCACAAAAATGTTTTAGACATTCCGGGAATGGCCAGAGGCCCCTATTCATGTTAGATTTGTAACGAGTGGTCCAGGGTTACGTTAATTCTGTTGTGATGTCAGCTCACCTGTGGGTCAGAATCTCAGAGACCAATGCCCATCAGTTTTTGCATCCCGGCACGATGGACATCAACATTGGATCGTTGCTGGTGGTGGGGGGCTCCCCACTGTCTTGGCCCTAGAGGACTCCAGCAGGGTCCCTGCTGTCCACCCACCAGATATCAGTACGAGCACCCTCCCCCTGCAGTGACAACCAAAAACGTCTCCACACATTGACAAGTGTCCCCGGGGGGAGGATAGAGTCTACCCCAAGGTTGAGAATCACACAGATACCATAAAGGGTCATTTCTCTCTTTTTTCCTTTTAAAGAGTAGCTGAAGGGGACCATTAAGAAAAGGAAAAGTAGCATCAGGGAAATATTAAAGTAACTGCAGCTTGCTTGTTAGAAATCGGGGAAGCCAGATAAAGCTAATCTTTTTTCTCTAAGGAGGACAGAGAATGGAATAGGATTAAACACACCCAGAAATGATACAGGCATTTCCAACCAAGGGGCTTTATTTGGGGTGCAGTTTCAAAACAGGGGCACACATCCTAGAGGAGCATGCTTCGGGGTGCACAGCTCTGAAGTGGGTATGTTTGGGCTCTGCCTTCCACGTGGCACGCCGCAGGCGCACCCCCTCCTGGGTTACCCTTTGGGTGGTCGGGGGCTGGGATCCTGTCTGCATGTCTGCGTTCATGTCCGAGGCATACAACAGGGCTCGACCGTGAATGAGTCAGCAGCCCTGTCAGTCTTAAAGGGCAAAGTTAGTCTCATGTGAATTAAAGGTATTACTTGTAGACAACCGCAGAATCTGTTTCTTAGAAAACACCGGTCCCATGCTTACCACTCTCGACTTGCTGCTCTATGATTAATTACCTGCTCATAGCTGCTTAGATAATGGCATTATTAGTGGTGAAGTAATTGCATTATTAGCAACAGGAGAAAGAATTTTGTCTCTGTCTCTAATAGGAAGCACCATTATTATACTCAAACATTTCAAAATGATTTCTGAGACGAAAAGCAGAGGTCATTGTATTCATCTGGGTTCTCCAGGGAAACAGACACAATAGGGTATACACAGGTACAGATATATCCATGTGACTATATATAGAGAGTATATAGATTTATGACATCATATATGGCATGAGGAGGACAGTATGATGTCATATGTGTGCATATTATATAAATATTCATATTCATGTATGTGGGGTGTGGAGATAAGGGAGTGTACGGTTTCTTTTTGGCAGTAATTATATGATTTCTGCACCCATACTATGCTCTTTGTTCATTCTTCTAGTTTATAACTTCACAACAGCAAGATCTCTGGTGTTTCTATCCACACCCACCCACACATCTGAGAACTAAAAACTAAAGTCATGGAAACTGAACACATTTTATACATGTTTCTTGAAGAAAAACTCAATGGGCTACTTCAACATCTATGTTTAAAACAAAAAGTGGGATCAAAGCAAACCTGCCTATTAAACTTCCAAAATCCTAATTATTTGCCATTTAAGGGACAAGAATTTGTCCCAAGATGTTACTGACCCTTTCCTTAGACTCATCAATTGTGTTTGTTTTCTTTTGTTGAAATATAGTTGATACACAATATTGTATTGGTTTCAGGTGTACAATAGAGTGACTCAAGAATTACATAAATGATTAACTGCTTACCATTGTGTGATTATCCTCTGTCACCATACCAAACTATTACAATATTATTGGCCATATGCGCTCTATGTTGTTCTTCCACTGAAGAGGGTAATCTTGCCATTTGTGACATCAAGTATATTTCGAATGGATGGAGGTTTATATGCCACCCTCATTTCAAAATTGAAAATTTATCAGAAGACATGACAGACTCTTGATATTTCTATCGAAAATTTATCTGAAGAACTGATAGTCTTGTGATGACTTTCATGGACATTTTACAATGTATTCACATCAACTCATTTGAAAACATCAGGCAAAGGGAAAAAAAAACCAAAGTATTTGAATTATTCCTATCTGTGAGCCATACGTATACTTGGAAGCTAAAATTTGTTATAAGTCAATATTCCTATGAGTAATCACTTTTATTCTTGGATTAGAAACAATTCTATTTTCAATGGAGTCTTCCATGTATTTGTATTTTTTCCCTTTAGGTAAAGCATTTCTATTGGTGATGAATGCCTCGATACTATTTGAGTGTTACATTAAATAACTTAGCTACATCAGGTTTGAAATCCTCTCCTTTAAAGGATCCTTTCAGGCAATCAGGTAACAGTAATAATTAGCATATATCCTAATTTGTGTGTTTTCCTTTACACGTTCCTTAGAGGAAGATCCTTTTGGCCCCTGAGGTTTCTGGGGTTCCATGTGAGTTTTAGGATTGTTTTTCTCTATTTCTGTAAAGAATGCCATTGGAATTTTGAGAGAGATTGCATTGAATCTAGGTCACGGTGGGTAGGATGAACATTTTCACAATATTAGTTATTCCAGTTCATGAAACATGAGTGTTTTTCCATTTATCTGTGTCATCTTTAATTTCCTTCATCAATATTTTATGATGTCCAGTGTACAAACCTTTCACCTCTTTGGTTAATTCATTCCTAAGTGTTTTATTGTTTTTGTTGCCATTTGAAATGAAATTGTCTTCTTAATTTCCTTTTTGCACAGTTTATTATTAGCAGACAGAAAGGCCACTGATTTTTGTGTGTTGATTTTGCATCCTGTCACTTTACTGAATTAGTTTATTAGTTCTAAGAGTTTTTATTGTTGTTGAGATTGTGTCATCTGCAAACAGAGCTCATCTGACTTGTTCCTCTCCAGTTTGGGTGACTTTATTTCTTTTTCTTGTGTAACTGCCCTGGCTGGGACTTCCTGGGCTCTGTTGAATAGAACTGGCTGCAAAGGGCATCCTTGCCTTATACTGGATCTTAGAGGAAAAGCTTTAAGTTTTTCATTGTTGATTGTGATGTTAGTGGTGGGATATTCACATTTGGCATTTATTGTGGTAACTGAATTCTGAGAGTAGATAAAACATTCTCTGTTTGCTTTAAAAAATGCATACAGAATTCAAGAGTTGAAAGAGCCACAGCTATCAGAAGCCACAACTCATGTATGGAGAACGTCTCAGATCCCTGTGCGGGCCCTTTGGCTATTCCCCCATCAATTGATACAGGACTTGGACTGATGCTATATGGGCTCCTTCTGACCCAGGGGCTGGTCCAGTCCACCCCAGGGATGTCCCAGAGCCAAGAGGATATCACAGGTTTGCTTAAGGTGCACTTAACAACCCTTCACCCTGAAAGGTGTGGCTGGGAATTCCTCTCTCTACTATCATGATCCTGTTTCTAAGGCACTTTTATCTCCCCAGTCCTTGAAATCACATTTTGGGAATGGAATGCAGACATTCTGGGATAGAATCTGTGGGGAAAATGGAAGTTCCTATGTCCAGGATCCTCACCTGACCCTAAACTACTTGATGATGTAATTGTCCTACTGCCAGGCTAATGCTCCCACAGCCATAGGCAATAAGCTGTTATTAACTGAGTCACTATACAAAGAGCTCTGCCCAGTGTCCTGGGAGGAGGCAGAGATGGAGGTGGGTGACAGACCTGCTCACTGCTGGATGCCAACATGATTCTTGTCTCGACCCACAGCCAGGAGAATAAAGCTGAGTATAAACCCTTTTACCCCAAGAATGTTCCGTTGTCAATTCTCAGTCTCACCAAATACATAGTGAACTTGCCCAGGGCTGAAACTCTCAGGCGAGACAAATCTATCCTTATTTTTATAGTGCTTAATATACATTTTAAGATTCTTCTCCACCTCTCAAATTCCAGGGAGTTTTCTTATTTTTTAGTCTTACTGGAAATATTCCAATTTTGATGGAATATTTGAGGAGTGTACCTAGATGCATAAATGCAATTTATTTCCAATTTATATACTTTTTCAGAATAGGAATGTCAAGAATGGTCGAAATTATAGGTACTACATTATAAATACCACACTCAGAGCAATACTAGCTATGACGTGTGTGTGTGAGTGAGAGAGATGGAGAGAGAGAGAGTGGTGTATCTCTGTTATTTCTAGATTGCTGAAAAATATGATTTCATGATTTTTTAAACTGAAGGCCAATATTCTAGATTTCAAGCTTCCACTCTTTTTGTCTTATATCATAATTAAGTCAAGGGAAAGAGTCCATGCTTGAGTTTCAATTACCTGGAATTGCCCTGACAATTTCATACACATCTTCAATTCCCTTTCATACTCTGAAAAGTAAATCTAACTTCCATTTGCCTGCTGTTATATGATCGCCCTGTTTCGGAACATTCCCTAAACATATGTATGCAGATTTTCTATATTATTTCCATCTGAGCAAAGGCAGCACACAGCTTAGCAGCATGTACGCTTTTTGGCAGATAACCAGATGAGAAAATAGATTTCATTCTCTGATTGCAATGCTGTCATTACCAAAGAGAAAATTTAATTTCACGTGCATGCTCTTGACTGCAGCTATGCCTGTCATCAGTAATAAACCCCAACAGGTTTTATGAAACACACGCAGCTGTGTCTGTGAAGCATTTCTGAAACTTAAATAAGGTTGTGCATTGGGGACATGGAGGGTTCTGGCATCACTTGTTCCTGAGGGTCAAGAGAGAACAGGGAATAAACTTTTCACTGTTCCTGTGAAAATTTCTGTCCCCCTCTGGTCACTGGGTTATTCAGTGGGGAAGCATGAATCTGAAGCTCCCAGGATAGGGCTCTGGAAGCAAACTGGGGTCATGTTCTGGGAACAGTAGTGACTTTTTCTGGAGAGCAGAGATGAGCAGTTGATTAGAGGCACAGCTTGGCTGGTCCCGTTTGCTTGAGGCTGGAGAAACCATCACACTGATTCCACCGTCTCCCCTGGGCAGCCATCAACCATTACGCCGTCAAGCATTTACTGTTTGTGGAGAAAAAGTTCCTGTGATCAGGATTCTCACCTGACCCTAAACTATTGCTGGTGTAGGTGGCCTACTGCTAGGCTTATGCTCCCACACCCATTAGCAATGAACTGTTAGTGAGTGGGACACTATATGAAGAGCTCCACCCAGGGCTCTGGGTGGAGGTGGAGACAGAGGTGGATGATGGACCTGCAGACTGCTAGGTGCAGACAGGGATCTAGCACTCCACCTCCTCGGGTGAGAATAAAGCCCAGTATAAACCCTTTTAACCCAAGAACATTCCATTGTCATTTCTCAGTCTCCCCAAATCCATAGTGAACTTGCTGGGGGCTGAAGCCCTCAGGCAAGACACCATCCTCTACCAAGTTTGGGCCAAATTAAATTTATCAGCCTCCAAATTGCACAAATGCCATTTTCAAGCAAGTGCTTCATCTGCATGAGTAAGGTTGCAAAATAAAAATGCAGATTCCCAAATGGTCAGTCTCTAACAAGCCGATGGAAGGTTATATGTGTGATTCTTTCGAGAAACAAAACCATATTCTTTTTCGACTATTGTCAGATTTGCTGTGAACTAACTGGCTTGCAGAGATGGAAGCGTAAATGTTTCATTTGAGTCTTATGCTGGCAGAGGTTTCCATAGGCGTCCCCAGGAGGGCTCAGTAAAAACCATATGGCTGGGCCTCACCCACAGGTTCTGGCTCAGTGGATCTGGTGTGGGACCCCCTCTAACGAGTTCCTGGCTGGATGCCGATGTTCCTGGCATAGACTTTGAGAACCTCTTCCAGAATGTACCTATGTCTTACATCTCACCTTAATCATTATATTCAACAAATCAAATAATTCCATATTTTGGGCACCTGATTCATTATGATTAACTTCATTATGACATTCTCTTCAAAATTTCATTGCTTAACTATCCACACTTTGGTACTTAAAAATATTTCAGCTCTGGTTTTGGTAACTGTGAATTTAAGAAAAGAATGAAATGCGTGTAGGCTCCATTCCCGATGGTCCCATCACACCCATATTTCTTCCTAGAATTTACTATGAGAGGTTATTTCTCCTTTCATTAAAAGTAATGTAAAAACCTCTCTTACCTTGTCTGAAACTGAACGAGTATATCTGGGAACACATGGCCACTAGAGACACCTTTGAAACTCGGTCACTCCCAGAAGGCTTTCTTAGCCAAAGGTCACCTTTAGCTTGTGTTCATTAACCCAGGGGTCAGGCAGAGCTGTCAGGAGGGCATCCACATTCTAAGTGGTGGACACACAGGTGTGGTGAGAAAGGCCCAGTCTTTCAGAGTCTCCCCATCGTGCATGGTGCCATCTGAATTTCCACCCTTCACTTAACTACCAAGTCTTTTACTGAACAATTGGAACTAAGTTAAAAGGTTAAGTACCCTGAAACTGGTAAGCCATGGAGGAGAACACCTCAGGTACATTCCAGGACTGTGCTGACTTTCTAGGGGAACCACAGCCTGGCAGGCTGACAGTCACAGGAATCACCCTCCCAGCCCTGGAGAACAGACATCTTAGGTCCAGGCTCCAAGGTCCAGGTGCATCTCCGAGGTCCAGGTGCAGCTCCGAGGTCCAGCTGCCTTAAGCCTCCAGAGGAGGAGCCTTCCGGGCCCCTGTTTTCACAAGGACTTCCCTCTTCACCTGTCATGTTCTCCTATTACTGGATTCAGGGCCCACTTAGTCCACGATGATCCCAGGGCCTGGCACCGAGCTCCTAGAATGCTTGGCCTTTCCTGATAGCAGTGAGGAGAGCACCTGTTTTCTTCATAACAAGCCTGACTCCACCACCCCAAGTTTGTGCTAATGAGGGGCTCCTGGTGGATGCAGGCAAGTTGCCGGGGGAACCAGCCATGTGAGGAGAGGATTGGCCTTTTCAGCCCCATGTCTGAACCTCCGTGGATGGCAGAGGATCTGCAGGTTGAATCCCTCACCAATGGATATGATTTAATCAGTCATGCCTAATGGAAACTCTCCAAAATCCCATGAATGAGGGCTTCGGAGAGCTTCCGAGTTGATAAATGCATCCACGTGCCTGGAGAGTGTGCACCCTAAACTCCCAGGGGCAGACGTTCTTCTACTCCAGACCCGTCCACTAACCACCTCTTCGCCTGGCTGTTTATCTGTGTCCTTCATGATAGCTGTGAAATAGTAAGTAACGTGGTGCCCTGGGTTCTGTAAGTCTTCATAGCATGTCATCCAAACCGAAGAGGGGGCCCTTGGAACCCCCGATTTGTAGCCAAGTCGGACAGAAGGGTGCGTGGCCTGGGGACTCACTGCTTGCAATTGGCATGTAAAGTGGTAATGGTCTTGTGGGACCCACCTTTAGCCTGTGGGGTCTGAAATCATTGGGAGTAGTGTCAGATTGAATTAGAGGGTAGGACTCAGTTGTGTCTGCAAAGAATGGAGAATTGCTTGGTGCAGAAAGCTCACATTTGGCGTCAGCAGGGCTGTGAGTAGACAGTAGCTTTCCATTAACAATTAAACTTTTTTTTCTCCTTTAAAGCAAATACGTCCTCCTGGCTGACCTCTCTGGCCCATGGCCTTTTTCTCTGCCAGCCAGCCTCCTCTGCGGTCAGAGAGAAGACTCTAAACCACAGAGTAGATCACATCATTGTCCTTCTTAAAACCCTTAATGGTTTTGCATGGCTGTTAGAAAAAATAACTTCCTTCACCTGTCCTGCAGATCAAAGCGGGCAGCTGGCTGAAAGGGTGGTCACATCAGAAACCTGTTCGGGGGCTGATGCAAATGATGACCCCTCACAGTACATCTCGACATATTTTATACCCTGTGGTCCATTGCTTTGCTATCTCAAAATGATTGGTTATTACATGTGACCTAGGGGAAAGGTAGTAAAATATTTTCAAATCAGTGTGCTCAACCGTCTAAGACTGAGTGCTTTTGGTTTGGTGAGGCAGACCATCCTAGTGTCTGCTGATAAACCCAACATTGTCTTGCTATTTGCAATATTTGTCACACTTGTTTCTACTCCAGGTTTTAGTTGATTGTGTGGAATTTCTGCTAATCCTGTCCTTATTTTATTCCTGGTTTAATAAGCCTACCTCAGTTTTGTGATGTACTGGCCTTGTGTATGACATTAGGAATCTTTTCCGTGTCAAAGATCAATGCAAGAAGGTAGATTCTGAACCCGAGGAAGGACGCTTGGTAGAATTCAACACAGGGTGGCAACACAGGAGGCACAGAAATGTGTGGAGTGTGGGTGCTGGTTTGCTGGAATATTTTAATTTGTTTTGCTGCATTTATGCTTCTGTTTCTACAGTAAGAAAACTGACAGCAAACGGTCTGAAGACCTTTTTTTTTGGCTGATCTTCAATAATTCTGACACCTCATTTCCCGACCATAGGTCCTTACGATTTCAGCTTTCCCAGAATATCCCATTCCTGCCCTAAAGCATTGCCCAGTTCCCCACAATTACATGTTCATTCCCAGCACTGTTTTTCATGACTTGGCTATGTACTGGGGAAAGTTCTACACTCCTTTCTGTAGGCCTTGGACCCTTGATCAAACTGGTGTGTGTTCACTTAATCAGAGAAAGTACATCCTACTGAGCTCTCTGCAAGATAGTTTGGATAGGGGAGGATTCTAAGGCCTCTATTGGACAGACTCTTGCAAAGACCAGCCCAATGGGAAAGGTTAAAATCCTCTGGCTGCAGTTGCTCTACCTTCCCTGTTTCACCTTCCTGTCCTCCTAACCTCCCCAGTCCCCGCAGCTAGAAAGAATCCCTCCAGCTCCTGTGACCTTGAAGAGTATCTTACCTGTTTGGTTACTGGGGAGTAGTCCTTGACTGTGAGCCACCTTACACTGAGGGATTAGTGCTTCTGCAGATGGACACAGTGGGCAGATAGGGTATCGATGTGCCACTCAGCTTAGGAAGTCCAAAGGGGCTAGAGTTGGACCCGTCAAACCCTGCCAGTTGCACCCCTGCCTTTCCTCTGCTTTTAGCCATAGAGTGGGTCGCTAGCCGCACTCAGTCAAAGTCCATGTACCCAAGGAGACTGTCACATATGCAAGAGCTCTTTGTCCTCGCCAATGACAGAATCTGTGACTTAAGTCCGCTGTGGCTTCCTAGGACCCCACACAGTGCCTTGAATATGATAGTTACCCCCGAGTTGCATGTACTCAATTGAATGACGTGTCCCTTAGAAACTGTGACAGCTGCTCATTTTCTGCTCTCTTCCATCTTCACGCACAGTCTTCATTTTGTACAAAAGGTCCTATTGTGTTCGAACTACTTCATTTAAAGGGTTCAATCAAGACTGAACAATAGGTCGGTTTTGTGGGCATCTGTGAGCTTGGCAAATGATGTTTTGTTTTGTTTTTTTACTCGTTCATACTTCCCATTATCTAAAAACAGTTTTGAGATGAATAGGTCAAACATTATTATGAACAAAATGTTTCCTTTCAAACATTTCAGCATGAGGAGGGAAAGCTACCCTGTATTTGGGATAGCTATGATCAAAGGCCCTACTTGTGTTCCCATCAGACTGCCAGACCCCAAATCTGACCAATTTGTCCACAAGGTCCAGATTTTAGTTCCCAGGTAACCTGGCAGGGGGGAGCTGGGCATGAGTGACAGAATAACATCAGGCAGTGAGGCCACTGTGAACCCAGGCATCTCTTTCTTCCCGTCATGCATTGTCTGAGCCTGGCTGTCTTTAACTTGTAGGATTTCTGTGCCACTCCCAGCTTGGCCTCAGCACAGAGTGGTGATGTGGAGGCCAGGAGACCACCTCTCCCTCTCTGTCTCTGCCAGTCAGGAGCAGTCTTCTCTCTGGAGAGCTTTCACGACATCCCTCTTATTAGCAAGAATGAGATGACCTGCCCCGTTCTTGAGATGCACACCAGCAAGATGATAGGGATCACCACGGTTCTGTGGGACACTCCAAGGAGCTGAAGATGGTATTTGCTTTTCCACGGACACTGGGATGGACTGGGGCATAAACACATGTGCAAAAGCCCTCATCTGATTGGCAGCATAAGTGGGGACATCCATCCTATGAGGCAGCTGCCAGGGTCCCAGTGCAAGTCCTTGTCTACAAGGGTTCATTTATTTCCCCTTTTTGCTGCAGATAGACTAAAATTTCTGATGCCATACAATTAGGGAAGCCTGCTTTGTTTAGATTAAGTTAAGCAGAAGTGAGAAAGGGTCACAAATAGAAAAAGCACGGTAAACTTTGTGCATTCTTTGCATTTTATTTCATTGCTGCACATGACGGAATTAGAAAACAACAGTGCTTTTCAGATGGCAGAGTTCTTGTCAGAGGGAGAATAGAAATGACAAAGCTTGAGAGCAGCCACTGTTGTTTCCTATCCTGAACACGCTTTGGACGTTGTAATTATCTCATAAAAGAATTGACTCAAGCTCGGAAAAGTCTTTATGCAGACTCCTCGGTGACACAGACCTTGTCTAAAAAGGCAGTCCGTTTGACGTGAGGATAAATAAAATAAGCCATTGTGAATTCCCACAGTCCAACGAAACAAAATACATTAGGGTAGTTGTGACATACGTTTTGACACGAGCTGATCACTTCCCATAAATCTTTGTAATATTTTTGGATATGCGACGACTTAAAGGGCTGTTGTGAACAAATTACCAAGGCACATGTAAACCTAGTTTTCTGTGACTTTCTTTCACACTGCATCTCTTTCTTTGACTTTACCCACCCATGGGCAAAGACACTCCTTTTGGTAAAATATTTAATTAAATTACTGTAATTCATTGGGATCCACCTCTGTCAATTGTTTGTTTCCTATTTCTTCAATGCTCGTTTGCCCTCAATGGGAGCACAATTTGATTTACGACGGTTTTCTGACCAGTCCCATAATTATGTGCTTGATATGTGATATCTTGTATGCGTTTAGGAAACCTCTATGATGATCCAGCTACTCTGTTTTCCTTGAATCTAAGGAAACTGGATTGTACAGCTTGTCACTACTCTCTGGTTCTCTGAGAGAAAATGCTGCCAACAAAACTGATGACATAATGTTTTCTTATCACTTATGATCTTTATTTTATACTTACTTAAATGGCACTCTTAAAATGTATTTCGTTACACCACTTTCTGTGTACACATGAAACAGAAAACAGATACAAAACAACTTAGCCAAGGGGCCCCAAAAACTCCTTTACAGTTTTATATGTCGATGTTCATGACTTCTGGCACTATGGAATAATCTCCTGTGTGATTAGTATTTGCTAATGTGACGTTCCTTGCTTCGTGTTCATGATATATATGGAAACACAGCACACATATTTGAAAGGGTACAAGTTATTCACATGCACCTTGAATGATCAGAAATGAAAATATGTGTGTATTCATCTCTCTGAACGAAATGCTAACCATGACATGCAGTTTCCCCAAACCACTAACCCTCTATACTCTATCATAACTTTCTGCACCAGAGATTATTTTAGACTACTCTTAATATTTATAAAAGTAGAATCATAGGATATTTATTCTTTTGTACCTCTCTGTTTCTACTTAGAGTCATGTGTGTGAGATTCTGTTATACATAGTAGTAATCAGGTCATTTTTGTTGCTAGATGGTGGTGCATTGTTTAAAGATACTGTCCTTTATCAATTGATTCTACCATTGATGGACATCTGATGTGTTTCCCTTTCAGGGCTATTGTAAGTAATGCTGATGAGCGTTAATTTTACATATATGCCTAGAAGTAAAACTGATGAGTCGTAGGACATATGTTCACCTGTATTACACAAGGATGTACAGTTTTCAGAGCTGGTATTCATTGATATGCCACCCCAAAACAACCTATGCATATTCCTTCCCCTGGTACTCTACATATGTGTTGTCCAGTATGACAGCCACCAGTCATCATTTAAATGTAATGACCATGAAATAAAATAAAAAATTTAGTTGCCCAGTCGTAGGAGCTGAATTTCAGGTACTCTGATGCCTCGTGCAGCTAGTGGCTACCATATTGGATAGCACACAATAGACCATGGTTATATCAAAAAGCTCCATTGGGCAGTACCATTCATATCTTTGCAACCCTCAGTATGGTGAGTCTGCACATTTAGAAATCCAGGTGAGTGCATGCCGGTATCGCTTGTGGTTCTCATTTACCTTCGCTTGGTGGCTAATAAGTCTGGATAACTTTTTGTATGTGTCCTGACCACTTAGAGCTTCTCATTTGTAAAGCACCTAGTAAAGTGTCCTGCCTGTATTTGATGCGGTTGTCCATCTTGTTATATTATTTTCCAACGGATTTGAAGTAGTCCTGTATATATTCTACTATGCCAATCTCTTTTTTAGCTGTAAGCATTGCCAATCTCTCTTTCGACATACCACTTTCCCTTCCACACAGATAAGAGTCTCCGCTATTGACCAGAAGTTGTTGATGACAAGAAAGCCAATTTTGCAATGTTTACATTTAAGGTCTATGCTTTCTGTATGCTGCTTATAAAAGTTCTGCCCCAAGGACATGGAGTGTTTGTTTCTTGAGATAGATACATCAATAGATATTGTACAAAAAGGAATTCTGTCAGCTATACAGTGCAAATAAGGTGGATGAAGATGAAGGTGTGTGCAAAGGACTTCCAATAATATGTCACCTCAGTGGAGGCAGAATCCTTCCATTCAAATTCTAGAAAAAGTATAATGGTGCAAATATGTCATTTCTATTCTAATCATATGTACAACCTAAATACCTTTGGCCTCTATTAAAGGTCAGGTATCGTTCTATGCCATACCTGTGTTTTCATTATTAGAGCAACAGGCATTATTTCTGTTTATAAGTCAATTCCAATGTCAAAGTTTCTTTGACATTATTTTACAGGCCCTTGGTATGAAAATATTTACAGAATCTTAACATATAAAAACACAAAAGGCAAGTTAGTGGTGGGAAAACATCGACATGAGTACAAACAGCAGCTAGCTAACTAGATCCCTACCTCACAGTAACCACCTAAATCTCAGGCTGATGAAACATGTCATTTACAAAGAAAAAGAAAGTAAAGAAATAGATTGTAAAAATTACACAAATACTAATAAACTTTGAGCTGTAGAAAGACTTGGTAAGCTTGAGTCAAAGTTTCCATCCAGTGCAGCCTGAGCCTGCCCAGCTCTGCTATCCACCTGTCCTTCCTCCCACCAAGCCACACCACTCCCCGCTGGGACCATGTCATTCTTCAGATGAGCTCACAACTGATTCCTTGCCCACCCACACACACTTCATGGATCTGATGTCCCCAGGAAACACTTGGATCATAGCCCTAACCAAAACTGAGAGCGGTATATTGATTTATCTGGTTTTTAAAGTCAACATCTTGCTTTCCTCCAATATATTAAAGCCCTTAGGAGAGAGACAAGGCAAATTTGTCTCAACATTACTACCCCAGGATTAGTGTTTCTTTCCCATAATGGGGTTCCAAAATATTTTTTGAATGATACTTACAAATAAAAACTTCTGTACAATAAAAAGGAAATGTATATGACCAATAATGAAGCAATAGTTTTAACATGCGGCGTATATGTCAAACATAATATAAAGAACTCTTAAAATTGATAGGAAAATATTAGTAAAATAAAATGATGACTAAGGTAAAAAAACTACGCATTTATAGAGCCCATAAGCATATGAATAGTTTAAGTTTACTGATAAACAAAAAAGGCTTATATTTGAACACTGCATACATTTTAGACAGTAAAGAGTCTTTTACTTTAGTTAGAATGTTTTCTTTCAATTTAAAAACTCAAATCCAACATTCATTTGGCTTTCTAAACAAAGCAGTGTGTTTTGTATCTGCATTATTTGAATGTCATTTATCAGCAGACAAGGTTCCAGTTTACATGATTGGGAACCTTGATGAAATATTTAGAACTTTTCCCCATGGAAACATGCATTTATATTTTCATCCATAATGGTCAGTAGTCATCTTAATTGCTTAATTTTCCTGCAGAAAACACTGGTGCTTACATTATTATTAAGTAACTCAAATCAATCTTACTTTATTCTAATCATGTCAGTTGTTAAGAACTTAAATTGGGGGAAAAAATGTGTCTGAGAGGTGACTCTCTCCTTGCAAATTGGACATTAAGACTTCATCAAAACTAATGTCCGCCAACATTTATTGAATATCTGATGCACTTTGAGCTCAGTGCTAAATGCTTGCATGCATTCTAACTAGTCACAAAAAAAACAAGAAAAATATAAATTAAGAACGCCATTCAATAGAATTTAAAAAATGGCTTGAAAAATCATATGTATTAACTCTAAAATGGGAAAGGAGAATACCTTGGAAATGAGTCTGAATTGGCCTGAAGAGAAGAACATTGAATATAGCAGGCATACCTCAAATACAGATTGTTTGTGTAACTTCAAGGAGGAATCAATTCTATTTCAAATGAAGAAAAATATTTGTACCCAGAATGGCAAATTGGCTTACAAAGCTAATTCTGCTAGAAATCAGGGATACTGGCATTTGTGGAGAAGATGCCATTTAAATTAAATTGTAATCTCTAAGAAGGTAGCCAGTATGCTCTTTTATTCATCAATACATACTCAGGACAATTATAGGCTCATAATTGGCACTTGTGAATATTTCTGTATAAATGTTTGAACCACTTTAAAATGATCCTCAGGGAAGAAAAATCAAGTTTTCACAGACTTGCTTCTAAGATGAAGAATGTAAGTAAAAAATATCCAGTATTCCTGTTCAGTATAGTAAAGGTATTTTTTTGACCTCAATTCCTTTCTCAGCATAAATAGAAAAACTTCCTCTTCAATAAAAGTCAGAATTGCCACCTGCAGCCCATTAACCAAGCTCCTGCTCACCTAAGAGTGGAGTCTGCCGGACAGGGGGAGACTGACAGCCTGTCCTCTATCAGAATAACCAGATCCTAGAAAAAAACTGTCATATTTGAAAGGCATATCCAGTAATGAGAAAGAAATGCAAATGGCCATGCATAAATCCTTTCTCTGGACAAAGCCCGTCTATCAAGACTATACTGTTTGCTCCAAAATCCTATTTTCAAAGTGGAAATATAACTGTAAGTGCCTCTCCACCTCATGCTGGGAGAGAGATGCTTAGGGCTGCCTCAGGATACAATCCTGTTGATGGGAATAAACATGACAAAAGCCTTTGAATGTGTTTAAGCTGTCTTGTCCATTATTTTGCAGTAGGTTAGGCTTCCAACTCCGGGAGGCTGCCTGTGGCCAAGAAGTTCCCAAAAGTTTGAGAATGCAGTGGTATCAAGATTGCAACTATCCCACATGGAAAGTACAGGGTAAGGGGTTTCCTTAAATCTACAACTTCTCCCTGAGCTCTTGAATCTGATGAGACACATGCTTTCCAGGGCAGATGGTAAGTGAGCAGATAGTCAGTTTAAAGCAAGAAAGTAATTCAAAGCTTCAGAATGGGTTCCTTTCATATCAGTCTTCATACATTGACAGTTGTCTCTCCCAAGATACGTAAAACTCAAACCAACCTCCAAAAATAGCAGGTGGGGTGGGGTACAAGGAGTCATGTGAGCAAAAAAAAATGAGAGAGAAATTTACCTAAGGAAAAAAACAGGAAGGCAGATCGTTCTTCATCATCTACAACCAATTTCCAACACAGGACTTCTCTTTTTAAGTGAGTTGAAACAAAATGTCCCAAAAGACAAAAGAGATTACGAGACAGCAGAGAAATATGTAAAGCACGTTGGAAAAGCTAGTGAGAGAAATACTAGGGAAAAAGGAGGATGCAAAAGGTTGAAAAGCCACTTGCAGGACCATCAAAAGGACTTAAAAAGACTAACCTATTACCAGAAACACACAGAATGTAGGTTGAAGGAAGTCACTCAAAATTAAATAAAGGGTGAAGATGTTTAGAATGAGGAAAAGGATAGCAGTGAAAGATGGATCACATAAAAAAATGTTTGTGTAACTGGCATTCCTGGAGACAAGCAGAGCAGGAAGGTTCAGACAGGACAGGAGAGACATTTCTTGAGATAAAGCAAAACTTGAACCTAGTCATTAAAAGTCGGTTCTGGAAAAAGCTGCTACACAAGGAACCTGTCACCAAAACATAGCCTATCGATGTTGCCCAATGTGAAAAAGAGAGAATTGTAGGGGCAACTGGGGAGAAAAACAAGTCCACTATAACATGAAGAAGAAACAGAATGGCCTCAGTTTTAGAAGGGAAAGAAGTCATGGCTCCAGTTTGGAAGAAAATACTCCTCAGAGTCGTCCTTGGACTACAAAGACCTCTGACAGCAACTGTAACTCGTAGACAATAGTCTCCCTAAGAATTAAACCATTCCAACAAGCTTCAGGACATAATCCTGACACAGGAAGCCTTGATCAATAGAAGCACTGGTGTGCCCTCAATCCATTCCACAAAAATTTTAGGATACAATGATGGCGGGTGTTTTGGAAACTGGCTGAATTGAATTGTTATAAAACCTGCCCTTTCCAAAATGAAAATATAAGTAACAAAATTGGAGGAGGAGAGAGAAGGTGCTGGGAACGTATTTGTAGAAAGAACACCGAGCCTATAGATTTCCCTGAGGCTGAAAAAACACAAACAAACCAGAATCTAGAGGCTGAACTGTAGACTAGCCCCCTGTGTGGCCTTCCACTTTCCTGAGTGAAAGAAGGTATTGGGTCTCTTCCTCTCTTCTTCATGCAGAACCAGGGACCAGAAAGTTGTATATTAAGTCCAGGATATGAAACAAAATCCTTTGCTTCCCCTCCTTTTCTTCATCTTAAAAAATAAGCTGATGTAAAATAAACTACATGAATAAATACACATGCTCTAAATTTCGTGTTCCTAAGCTCTGAAAACCATGTGTTTGTTCAAGAGAGATCCACTGTTTTTTTTAAAGTCCCCAAATTATGACACATTTACCGCCATGAACAAACATCTTTTGCTCCATCACACCGAGGTCTGTCTGCTCTTCAGTGTCCCTCTATGGGATGGATGCCATCACTGGGACATTGTCTGCCTTTATTACATAAAAACCAGAGCAGGCCTTTTGAGTTCCCTTTATTTCATATGGAGAATGATGGCCTAACACCCAGAAAGCAACAGCTTTGAAGTCACCTGTCAACGGGAGTTGAATTTTAACCTCTAAGCCTGTTACTATCAGAGATCTAAGTAACATGTAACATGCTAGCGGTGCTTATTATGGCTACAATGGCAATCATATTACAACGTATAAATGTATTAAATTAATATGTTGAACACCTTAAATTTGCATGATGTTATACATCAAACATATTTCAATTAAAAAAAAAAGAAGTAAAGAGAAAAACTCCAAAGATCTAAGTAAATAAGGGCAAAACCCTAGAACCATAAGGTTTGGGTTCTGCCCAGAACCCCTCCAGAATCCCACTGGGGGCCAGAACCCAGACCTTTCCACCTTCCTGCCCTCTGAGAGTTCATCTGTCCTCTATACTCATTTACGTTTCCCATGTCGAGCATGGTATTGGGGCAAAATGGGAAGAAAAGGGAACCCATTCAAAACCAAGCAGGTCTGAGGGGAAATCACCTTCCTTTTCTGAGCACCAACATAGGGTCTTAGGAATACTAAACACTATTTTCCTCCCTCTTCCATTCCTGCCTTCCTGCCTTTCCATTACAGGAAGAGAATATCACATATCTTAATGGGTGAATGGCTTTTTTCCTTTAATTTAGTTGTTACTTTTCACTGATAGAGAAAAACTGGACCTGAAATTGACATACATTCATAAGCATTTGGTCCACCTATATCGGTGTTCATCAACATGCTGTATAAATTAATTAAATCCAAACCAAAGCTGTATATTTTCATTTGACACGGGCATTTTAAGGGGACATGACTGATATATCATTAGAAGAATTAGGCTTGAGGTTAAATTACTTATTGAACCGCCCGCAGGCTGATGGTCTCTGTTGTGTGTGAGAATTAACAGGGTGGCCAGCCCTTCTGCATAAATCAGGTTATCACACCAGGGTTGTTAACATCTAGTGTTGAGAGATGTGTAGTCCTGGAAGATTAGAGAACTCTGGGGATGAAGTGTTTATTCTTATAAAATAGACAGTGAGTTGATTTCCACCACAAAAGAACTGTTCTAATGGCTTAAGGAAACATGTGGTCCCAATAACTGCAAAACTTGCATCTCTGTGTTTTGAAGCCACCCAGGATTGAGATCAATGATGCAACTTCAAATAACCCCCTATCACTGAGAAGTTGTATTTTAACGAAGCGCTGTGCACCATTTTTAAGAAACTGATCTTGAACTGCAGCCTCACTGGGGGCCACTACAGCAACTTAGATTCAACGACTTCCTAGTAAGTGTGGCCCCACTGTGCTTGATTCATACTATGAGCACGGTCCAGCGAAGACCTAGGTCAGTGAGCGAATGCCAGCAGGTCAGACGACTCTATCTCCTCTGCACTACAGTGATCTCAATGCATTCAGCTGACTTGTCCATGTGATCATCTTGTTTTATAGACTTTAGACCAATGCGTCATGCCCAGGAATATGTGCATAGATGATTAAATATGGAGACGCAAATAATTAAGTCCATTGATATTCAATGCATGCCTCCTAGGTTCCAGACACCCCCCTAGATAATGGGATATTGTGATGAGCACAGAGGTGGGATCTCTGCTTCCATGGCTATTATATTCTAGTATGTGTGTTGGGGGTTGGTGGGGGAGCACCAGGAATAGATGAGACTCAAATTCATGAACAAGGCCATTTGAGATATGTTCAGTGTAGTTAAGGAAAATAAAATTGAATGGAAATTAATGCAGATCCAGAGCTCGTTGAAGACTGAAGGAGCCAGGAGAGGAGGGCCTGAGATCTGTAACCTCCAGCCAGTGCACAGAGCAATCAGGTGCCCAGGGGAAATAGTCCTGCTTAGACAGAGTCCTGCTATAATCCCCCAGGACACCCCGGTAGACAAAACAGTAGCATGGGTACACATGGTAGCTTTCGGGCGTGTGAGCAGATTGGGGAATTGAGGCCAACACAGTGGGTGTGTCTAAGGTTTTTAGCTCATGCCTCTGAGCCGATGAATGAGGCACCCATTCCCTTAAAAAGGCTGACAAAATGCCTAGTTTGTGTGTGTGTGAGGAAACCAAGCATTGTAATGCAGCCATGCTTCTATTGATATGCCCGTGATTTGTTGACAGCAGACAACAGGACATGTTTAGGAGGAATCACTATATTTGAAACCATGAAATGTGATGGCAAGGCTGAAGAACAGCCAACCAAGAATGTAATGTGTTGAGTAGGTCGTAGGCAGAGAAAAGGCCATTCCCAAGGGCACTCTTTGAGAATGGGTGGGCATCTGATTCCTCTGGCTCCCAAAATGGATCTGTTGCAGGGGAATCATGGATCTATCCAAGCTGACGTGTAGTGACAGATACTAAGCCATCAACCTGGATATGCTGAGGACTTAGGTGTGTCACAAGGAGGATGCTTCCAGCCTGCTGAGAGATTCACAGGTCTCTGGAACACATCAGAGCTGCTGGTTAAATCATTACTGGGATTAGTTGTTTACCCAGCAAGCACCCTCATGGCTAAGGCATGGGGGAGCTTGAAAATCAGTCTGGCTTCCTCTCAGGTCTCTTCATGCAGAGAGATACATGGGCTGAAATGTGGTCATCTAGAATAATGGATGATTTTTAAAATCATTTTTATAATCTATCAGTGTTCAAAACTAATAATAAATGTATTGAAATTGCAAAAAAAAAAGAAGTACAGTGGCTTTTCTAAAAAAGGTCTCAGCTGCATCTGTCCAGCAATGCAAATTGACTGAGGTGCCTCTATTCTGGAGCCCAGCAGAGCTAGAAAAGCCAAACACTCAGCTTTCAGCTCAGTCTGTCAGCCAAGTTCCAGCAGAAAGTGCAGGCACACTTAAATATAGATACTCCATTAGAAGCTATGGCTGTCTGGGGAAATTTACAAACGTGCGGGCAGGTGTCACAACCAACTGGGTTACGTATCATGCCAAGGAGAGCCGGTTCCACCTTGGGACTGCAAGGGGAGAGGGTTTAGAAGAATACTGTAGAATACGTACCATTGAGACAAAGCCTGGAATTAGAGATAGGTCAGTAGGGTGTGGCACCCACCCAAAGGGATGTAGTCATCACTAGGGCTTCCGTGACAAGGTACCACAGACTGGGGGGCTTACACTACAGACACTTTTTTCTCACGAAAGCCTGTATCAGAGCCCCAGGGGAGGAAACAGGCAGGGCAGGGCAAAGACAGGATCTAGAGGGAGAGAGTTAGAAGCTTTCCAGAAGCTGAGACCACCCTGTAAATCTGTGACAATCCTGTCCCCACTGTGTCTCACCACGCCTCCTTCCTGGAACATTGTTCAGACACAGTGAGCCGTGATCACCAACACGCCATACCAGCCTGCTGCTTGGTGTTCACATGTGCTGTCCACTCAGACAGCTGTACATCCCCAAACACCAGATGCCCTGATCCCCTTCTGCCTTCCTACAAGTCATGCGTACCCTGCGGTTACACTTTAAACATCCCTTTTTTGCCTGTAATCAGTGTGGCTGCTCTTTCCAAGTACATCCACTGAAAGCTTCCTGCACTAACTCCCATCCCATCTTATCATAGCTGCTGGATAACTTCATGCATCTTACCAGCCTGCGGTCCCCTCTAGACCCCTGAGGACCAGGCCATGGCCATTACCACTGTGCCTGCCTTTCCTTTCACAATTGATGTACAAATGAAGATGTATTGTGCATACCTTGAAAAAGTACAGATGCTTTTTTTTCCCTGAATGAAATCATGTCTTAGCTCTAATTTCTTTTTCATATGCTCTGTTGACTTATAGAAAAACAAAACAGAGAAAGGTAAAAGAAATATTGAAACTTAGCTGTTCTTCGTTTCCCCTCAGTTACAGTATCTTTAACAACTAAAGACCATACAAAGGTCCAAAGAATGAAAAACAATTAGCAAATTCATTAACTGTTTGCTTATGCTTTTATTAGTTGTAAGGATAATTAGTTGTCTTAGATGAAAATGTCTGCTTGGATTAATGCCTTTTGCATGAAAGCTGCTTATATTTCATCAATATTTCTGCAAAATATATCGGAGTGGCAAGCCTTGTAAATGAATTGATGCAATGACATTGTCCATCTGGCAGAGTTATAGATGCATCTAAATTTGGGTGCAGGGGTAAAATAGAAATACATGAATTTGCTAGTGCTTAAATTTCTGCAGAGTTGATCTGAAATACCCAATTTCATCAGTGGAGGGAAAGATCTTTTATAATGATAGCAGAAACTCTTTGTGATGTAGACATTTTCAATTATTTATATGGCCTGACAATATCTGAGAAACTTGCTGATAATTACTGGTCGATCCAGATTTATATTTGACGATCCATTCAGGCAAATAATTAATTAATTAAGCAGCTATTTGTCTTCTCACTTATTGCCTGCAGGACTCTATCCTCAAAGTGGAGGAAGAAAAGGAATAAGATGCTGTAATTAATGTTAAAAAGCAAACACACAAATAAATATCAATTGGGTAGATTATGAATGAAGCATAAACTTAAGGGAAGTAGCAGAAAATTATTTTTGGGAAAAAAAAACATCTACTTTCAGATGGGAAAATGAGGGACATCTTCAAAACTGAAGTGAACTTTGACTTGATCCCTAGAAAATAGAGGGATGTCTGGGTCCAGAAACATTCGAGTTTTGAGGGGAACAGAAATCAGTCTGATTGGTTCCTGAATGGAAGCGATTTCTACAGAATCCTAAGGGAAAATAAACAAAGAGGGAAATTTCCCTCATTAACAAATTGTTTTAATACCCACATTGTCTGTTTGATCAAGTGATATCAATTTTAACAGCCCAGGCTCCGTTCCTGGGGAAATAGTTGTTTATCTGTATGGTGGGTGTCCCCTGAGTTTGAATTTATACTTTGTCTCAGAGCTGTAAGGTTTTCCTTCTAATAAAATCATTTAGCAGTTGCAGGTAACTATGGCCTGACTAATCCTTGATATGGTGTCCAGAGCATAAGTCTTAGCAGCAAAGTATGACTTTGACACTTTGCATGATCTAAGGAAGAAGCCTGTGGTACCCAAAGATACTCAATAGCATTGTTCCAGGAAGAATGTAGGGCTGGTGACAGACACTCACTCCCATCCATTCTTGTAAAATCTAGGATGAAATTGCAATGTGTCAAACATAAATTCAGATCAGTCTCTTCAAACACAGACTTTCCAATATCTTTGGGATGGGGAGGGGTTGGTACCACCACTAGCAGAGATTAGTTGATCTGGATATGATTACAAAGAAGATGAGTCATAAGTTAATCCATGCCTGCATTTTACACAATGGCAGTACCTTACGGGAAGCAGGTGTCTTTGTCTTTGTTAACGGGGGGCACTTTTAAAAGTGGGAGCACATTTTGATAGCATGTTCGAATGCAGAGAATAACTAACCTCATTTAAACAGATCAAGTTAGAGTAAAAACTGATTATGCAATAAGATCCTCTTGTTTTAATTGTCTGGAAAAGAACAGAACAGAGCAGGATCACCCACGTCCCAAACCTTGTGAAATGTGGCGTATTTATACATCCAATATTCAGCACAATCCGGGCTCCTTGGAGAGTGGTTCTATTATACAGTGTGAATTAAGTTAGAACAATAGGACTGTCCTCATGATATCTTACCCATAGCCTTTGAGTCAAAGGACAGCAGATGAAATACAAGTTTTCATTAGAGCAAAAACTAGCATGTCCAGCAGAGGTTGAGAAAGCACCAAATTCTACAATTAGCACTGATTCTTCTTAGCTCTTTTATAGACTAGTTGGGATGGGGGACTGGGGTCCTTGTGATTTTATTGTTGCTGAGTGCCTCCTCTTGGCCCATCACCAACATGATATATTCTAACAATGAATGTAGCTCTGACTGTACAGTAGAGAATTTCAAGGGCAAATTAATGTTTGGGTCCTTGTAAGTCACTTCCCCACCCCAGGAAGGCCAATACTCACATTGAAAAACAACAGATGCACATTTTAATGGGTCCCATTAAAGAAGGACAAGGAGTGAAAGAGAATGCTTGGAAATATAAAATGTAGGTAGAAAACCTCAATTATCCTATAGCCTATAGAGAAGATAGCATGTAAAATAAATGGTGTCTCTGGCCTGCAGCCAGTGAGGACCTTTTGTATCCTAAAGCCAAGCCAGCAAACCTGGGAGCACATCCTTCCCCAAGTGAGACTTCAGATAAGACCCCAGACCAGCTGACTTTTAATTACAACCTCACAAATATCCCTACTTCAGAGGACCCAGTGTAGCTGCCCCTCAATGCCTGACCCACAGATTTAATGAGATAAATTGTTGTTCAACCTGCTAAATGTTTGGATCAATTCTTATGTACCATTAGACAACTGATAGAGTTATAATATCTCATAATCAGAAACCAATTACATTTTCCACACCGAGGGGTTGGCCAATCGAATGAGAGTATGATCATATGAAGAAAGTGGAGTCAGACCCTGGGAATGAGAAGACCACTCATCTGCTTACCACGTCAACAACTGCGGCCAAAGATCTTAATCTTCTCTAAGGCTCTCGGTTCTCTGTAAATAACAGCAAATGTTTTGCAAAGTTATTTCAAAGATTAAATAATACAATCTATTATTTAGCAAACTGCTTGGCTGAAAACTAACCATCCATAAAAGAAAGTTGTTGTTTTTTTCCCCATACATGACCACGAAACTATTATAAAACATGCACCTGCAGAATATTTATGGAAGGGAGAAATGCTCACAACAAAGCAAGTGCAAATTCAGGTTATAAAAAATGTATGTTAATGCAGAGACAAAAAGTCTATGGGGTTGTATGTCAAAATGTAAGTTAAATAAAATTGATTGTGATGATGGTGACACACCCCTGTGGATAGAATACAGTAAAAACCACTGAAAGTGCACGTTACGTGGGTGGAATTGTACAGTGTGGGAATTATAGCTCCATAAAGCTGTTAAAAAAAAAGAAGCACTGTTTTTCTTTACATTGCAGACTCGGTTTGCCTCATTACACATTCTGACATCCTCTAGTGGAACCACATTATTTTTTTTAATAATCAGAACATCTTATTAAAAAAATCTAATAATGACTTCAGCTCAAAAACACATGCCATGAGCAACTGTATAACAGATCTGCTTATCTCTCTTCCACTAGGAATTTACCTCTAAGGAAACACAGTTTAATGTATGGATTTATCATTCCCATGAGCCACACAAAGAAAACATTTTGCTTTATTTCATTTCTGTTATCCAATTAAGACCTAAGCTTTATAGATGGGTGTAAGTAAATCTGATTGTTATGCTGGGTGAGGACCAAATGAAGACCTCATTTGGGAGGGCATACTAAGCATTGGAAATAATTCCCCAATTATATTTTTTGAGAACTTTTCTTACAATTCAATCTGAACCATTGTTTAAAAATGCAGATGACATGGGTTCAGCATGCAGATGATCTACCCAGCATCGTGTTAAGTGTTCTGCCCTATTTCTTTGAGCTCCCTGTCAGTCCTGTGAGGCAAGTCTGTAGGCTGTTGCTTCCAGAAAGGTTCCTAATGATTCCCCACTTCCTGGTGCATCCTGTGCGATGCCCCCACTTTGTGTATTTGTGTGGGAGGACCTAATGACTTCCTTTCGATGAATAGAATAATACAGTCATTTCCACTCATCTGTAGCTTTGTGTTCTGTGGTTTGTTACCCCAGGTCAACCAGCATCTGGAGGAAAATGTCTCTCCTTCTGATGTGTCTGCAGAAGGTCAGCAATCACCTCACACGGCCTCGTGATGCCTGCGCCCTCCAGCGGACTCCCTCTTGTCAAGTAGGCATTATCATCTCATGTCATCACAAGAAGGGTGAGTGCAGTACAATAAGGTCTTCTGAAAGAGACCACATTCACACTACTTTTATTATGTATATTTTATAATTGCTCTGTTTTACTATTATTGTTGTCCCTCTCTTACTGTGCCTAATTTACAATTAAACTTTATTACAGGAATATATGTGCAGGAGAAACATCATATACATATATATCTACCTATCTATCTATCTATCTACAAATGGTAGATAGATAGATAGATAGACAGATAGATAAGCTTTGGTACTATTCGTGGTTTCATGCATTCACTGGGGGTCTTGGAATGCAGATAAGGGGTCTACTGTACTGAAAAAAAGAAGAGATGTCACTTCTATGATGAGGTCATGAAAGTCTGCGATGTCCGTCTTGGTAGTAGACTACTTTTACTACGTTGTCGACTTGCAAACTTGGATGGTGTATGTTGACATGTTTGAGAAGCCCTCAAGGGCAGCAACTGAGGGAAAGTTCTGGCCACCAGTCACAAAGGAAGCATGGCCCTACGTCCAGCAAACTTCAGAGAACTGAACCCTGTCAGCAGCCCTGTGAGCTGGGATGTGTGTGCTTCCCCGGTTGGGTCTGCAGATGACTGTGGTCAGAGGATGCAGCTCAGCTGAGCAGAGCAGGTGTGGGATAATGCATGTGGCTTGTTCTGAGCTGCTGCATTTTGGGATAACTTTTCATGCAGTAATAAGTAACTACTACATTGCGTTATTTCATTTGCCAAATAGGAAAGAAAGAAGTCATGTGGGACAACAAAAAGTGTTGTTTTCAGAAATGTAGGCAAAACAATGCAGTTCCTCACATTAGGAGGTGTTACAGCCAGGCAGGAAGTACATATCAACACACTGTTAAGATTTTGATATGTTTTTCATCGATACATTATTTATAAATGTGTGGTTGATAGGGCCTGAGTTTCAGGCTCTCTCTTACCCTTTGGAAAGCAAACTTACTTTCTCCTAAGACGTCTCAGGGCACGTTTTTCAGACGAGCCCCAGGATGCTATCTTTACCCTATGTTATATTAAGGAGAATAGCATGTAATTCTAGGTTTCTGTAAGGCAGTTTTTTACAGTGTAATGCTAAACATCTCTTTCTTAGGGTCAGGAACCCTGGAGGTAATCCATGAATGTGCGGACTCATTTGCAGAAACTCTGTAAGATAACAGGGTTTTTGCTTTCTGAGTACAGTCTTTATACGGTCTCCATAACAGTGAATCCTTTCGGGTCATAAGAGGTTTACATACATTTCCTGGAATACTGTGAGATGATCAGATGCCCTCATGCTATATGACTCAGGACAGTGCCGTGTAGATGAAGGCAATATTTTCTGGGAAAATTCTGCGATTCTTGCTTAATTTTTCGAAAAGTGAATTGGACTTGAACTTTGCAACCTCATTCCCTGAGAAGCCTCTCTCTCCCTCTAAAGATTTTATTCTCACTGTCAACAGTGTTTCTTCCTGCTCCCACACCCTTTAACTCAGTTTTTGGGGTATGTAAAATATAGACAGTTCACAAAACCTTTTTTCACACATAATTTATCCCGTGACCTCACCAAAAAACATGGGAAGCAGGTGGTACCTATGCTTCACAGAACTGGAAACGATAGCTCAGCGTTTGCAGGGAACTGGTCCACCTCTTGTGGCAGTGGGATTTGAGTGAGAGACGGTGACCTCTCATTGTGTGTTGTTCCATCCCCTCTGCTCTCTGGATTGGATGTCACGCAATAAGGCGGTGATACTCGACAGGGGGAAAAAGACATGGTGTAATTCGGAGGAACAGAACTCAAGTCCTACGCAGCCCTCCGCAGACAATGTCGGTCTCAGGATGGGAGCAACAGAAGTCTCTGTGAGCTGTTTTGCGGGGCTTGCTTCATTAGACATCTCTTCTCATGCTATTGAGCAAGTACTTTGCCTCACTCTTATACTAAAGGATGCATGTGTGCTTTAAACATCATGTCACTGCTCTTGATATTAAGATTTAAAATGTTTACTGCCTTAATATTGGCTAAAAATCAGGGAATACATATTTTTTAAAATTTTGTTTAGAATATTTTCAGTATTTTTCTCACATCTTTCTCTCCCTCAAAAACTCTCTGCACACTAGCATTTGGGATATTTTTGAAAATCTAAACCTTAAGGAACATCTTCACTCATATGTACAGGCTCAGCCAATATTCATTTTCAAGGCCATCTGATTCCCAAATTCCATTCCGAATACTGTGTCTGTGTTTGGCACCCTTCAAAGAAACTAAGTTTACAGATATATTCATTCTTTGGGTAAATTTAAACGGGTTGATAAAAGGATTAGCTATGTCTAATTTCTTAACATATATGACTTGGAGGGAAATGTTAAATATGTGAATAGAGTGTAAATTTCTACAGAACAGCTCAACAAAGTGTCCAGCTGACAGTTTACATTGCCCTCATATAACAAAATGTTATCAGAAATACCTTAACTAGAAAATATAAAACCTATTTCAGAGCCTTATACATTTCAGTGGTCATGGTCCTACGAATCTTATTTACCTATGACAGGGAAGCAACATTGCTTCACATGGACCATATGTTAAATGGTGACTAGTTAAAAAAGATGAATTGAAAAAAATGAACAAAATAGGATTTTCTCTTCTGCATAAATCAACATTCAATATCTAGTCTAAGGGGTGGTGTACAGTTTCCATGGACACAGCTATTTTTAAAATAAAGATAAAATGAACATTGTCACTTCATAATGATGTTTTGAGCATCTTTTGAATATTAGTGAACTATGTGCTCTTCGAAAACAGTGAAGTTATTAACAAAAAGATGGTCAATTAAGGAAGAATTAGGAAAGTTGAAAAGGAGGCTTTCTTTGGATTAATGAAGATGGGGAAAATCTCATTTTCCGGAAATTACACAATGTCTGAAGCCCAAGTGAGTTGATCTTTAAGATTTCATTTATGTACCTATCCCAAACCTTGCAATGGTAAGATCAAATAATGACTACCAGCAAAATGCATAGAGTGAATTCAAAATTTTTACAATTCAGTAGGGCTCTTTCCTGAATTTAGATCTTTACACTGGAAAGCATAAAGCTGTACTGACTGTCCAGAAGGCATATTTATATTTATAATTTAAATATCCTCTTCATTGAATAGTGCCATTTGTTAATCCCAGTGTTGGAGGATGGGAAGGTGGATAGAATAACACCATAGAGCAGACTCTGTTCTTTATCTGTGTCATTTTGGGAAAGCCACTTCTGCTCCCTAAAACCCTATGTACTCAACTGTAAAATGAGGAGGTGAAAACAAATAGAAATGCCTACAATATAGATGTTATGAAAAAGGAAGGTAGTGCATGTGAAACTGTGGCAGCTGGCACGGGAGCCTCCAATAGTGAAAGCTGTTATTGTTACTATCATGGACTCCAGTGTCAGCTAGTGAACATGGTTCTGTTGAGAGCATGCTGCTTCAAGGTCTTCCTCCTGCTGGAGGAAGGGTGCATAAGCCAAGAACACGAGGTGGGGCAGATTGAGGTGAGGAGCAGGCTGTGGGGAGCAGGCACTGGATCTGGGAATGCTCATGGGAGGGCTGTCATTTATGCAGGAGATGCAAGCCTGGGAGTACTGTTAGCTCTTTCCTCGTGTGTGTGTGTGTGTGTGTGTGTGTGTGTGTAACACGAGGAAGCAATGGAGTCTCTTTTATAAGTACACTAATCCCATTCATGGTGTTCCACCCTTATGACCTAATACCTCTCAAAGGTTCCACCTCCAAATGCTATCCATCGGGGGTTAGGTTTCAACATATGAATTTAGGGGAGTTGCAAACATTTAGTTTATAGCAGACCTGAAGACAGGGGGCCGGGCTTCCTTGTATGGAGTCAGCCAACAAGACCCAGGCTCAAATGCAAGGCAGAGCTCCTCCCATGCGGGCGGATAATCAAAGTCCAAGAAAGTCAGCTTGGAGATGGAATGTCCATCCCTAAAGTACAAGGCAGCACAACAGAGGTGTTAATTCATGTCTATCATAGACATCCAGACACCTCATGATAATGTGAAGGCCACAGGAGGAAATAAAAAACAACTCGAAAAACATTAAGCTTTCAGTGTTTTATAGAAAAGCACTTTTGTGTTGTTTTTAATGGTGGGAGGAGGATTTTTTTTCCTTCTTTATAAATTATTGACTTACAAAAACCTTCCTAGGATACTATCTACAATATCCACAGCCTCCCATTAATCATGTGAATGACATTTAAAGAAAATCATTACTTAATACTTGAGAAAAGAATATTGCAGTTGGTGAATGGCTGAGTGGTTCAACTATACTGATCATTTGGGAGAAAAAAACTTGACATATAAAATCGCAAAACAAGATCTCGGGTCTTTGAGAACGTTCAGAGGACTCATAAATATAATCTAAAGTGGAAACTAACTTTTCAGGGTTTTTAACATTAAATGCAGAGGCATAGATAGTGTTGCAAACATTTTATAATAAACTGAGATAGAAAAAAGAGAAAAATAAATAAAGCTGTAGGAGAAAATGTTCTAACACAGAGCTGTAGTGAATGAATGCAGAAATATATGCCGATGTGTGCTAGTTATGGGAAAAATAAATGAATCAAAAGCATGAAACTGAGCTGAGAATTCCTTACAGAATACTGACCTGGGTAAATATCTTCCTGTCCCTGTGTTTGCCAATGAAATTAAAAATCATGATTCTTAGTCCTGACTGGGACAAGACACATATGACCTCTTCTTTCAACAAGGTGATTTGGTTTTAGATGAACACAGAGGACCATTCAATGGGCAGAGATTTCAGTGAGTCGGGTTAAGCTTCCCATGGGAAAATACAACTTGGTTCTCAGATTGTGGATAAACTGAGAACACAGGAATTGCAGTGAAATGTCTAGATGTAATTGGTAACTCAAAGGAGTTCTCATCTGTGCTATTTCCAGCCATCCTAAAGTTTCAGGGGCCACATAGAGTTCAGAGGAAACTGGCTTGTATATTTACAACACTTCATGATTTCCCATCCAACAAAATTTCCTTGTGGTCTCAAACACTGGGATTATTCTTTTTTTTTTTTAAGTGTATGGGCTATAACTGATGTTTTAACAGCAGAGTATCAAAAGCTATGTGCTAAAGAGTGGGAAGTCCTGAGGTGTGGCAAGGGACCGAGTTTTAGGGGAGCAAGTAGAATTTTGAAGGAAGACTTCACACACAGAGTCGCATTTGAGCTTACTCCCCACCTCAGTATTTTATTTCATTTCTAATCAGAACAACCATGGACTTTTCCTTCACTGAAGTACTGGTTGTGACATGCTTTGGGGCTAAAACTGGCAAGAATGGTTCCTTTATTCCATGCACCAGCTGCTCTCCAGAATCAGCCTACTTCTATCAACAGGCCACTAACTTCAGGTAGACTGGTATTCAGTCTTTTGAACTTATTCTGGTTATCTGGACTCTGGTTCGGTAGTCTTTGCTGGCCACATGCAGGTGAAATTCCTGAGCTGGACTTTGAAGGACTTTGAGGCTTAGGTCAAAGGAAATCTCAGTAATGCATCGAACGCAAGAGAAAAAACATGCTGTGGAGATCTGGGGGCAGAGTATGCTCCTCGAGTAGTGAAAGAAATTGGGCAGTCTAGTTTGCTTCAGTGGAAGAAGTGGGAAGCTAGATGTTAAGACCGGAAGCCCATCAGGCTCTTAGAAGTCCAATGGGATTGGCCAGGATGGGTCTGGCCCTGAGGCTGCCAGTGAGAGGTGCAAAAGAAGACAAAGTGGAGGTTAATGTGCACAGCCATCTGCCACATCCTTGGAGAACAAACGCCAGAATTGTAGCACACTGAGGGGGTCGTGGGAATTGTCTGACAGAACAGATGTTTCTTTTAACAAGAGTGACACTGTATATCGAGGTGCACCAGTGAGAAAGATCACCAACTGATGAATGGATACAGCAAGTGTGGTCCATCGCTACAGAGGAATATTACCTGGCAATGAAAAGAAGGTGTGCTAATGTGTGTCCCATCCTGGATGAAGCTTAAAACATTCTGCTAAATGAGAAAGACACTCACAGAGTGCCATATACACTGCCATGTCTTTCTTATTAGATTGCGAGATCCTGGAAGCCAGGAACTTTTTCTTATCCCACAGGTCCAGTACTCTGTTCAGCGTAACATTGACTTCAGTAATTGTGTGAGTAAATAAACAAATAAAAATGACCCAGTCTGCCAAGCATGTATGAAAGCAAAGTTTAATAATGGCTGATTAATTTCAGAGCAACCTGCCCACCCTGGAAACCTGGCATATAATTTCCCCTACTCAAGTTTCAAGATGTTGTTCTTTCTGTCTGCCATTCATGAAATTCCCAGGGAATGACATGTCACCGATCCACAGAACAGGCCATTTTGGCATATGTGGATATTTAAACCTTTCAAGGCCTTTTAAAATGTGATTTGGGAGTGAAACATTAGGTAGTCCACCACATCAGATTCACTATTGCACTTTCTCATGGAGGGAATGGGTTAATAAAATAAGCCATGCATTCTGTGCAGGTGGCGTCTTTAGTAATGCCTCAGATGTAGTATAAAAAAAATTGGAGCTAAGCTGCTGTCACAACTCCAGTCAGGTTTTTCCAAATGGCAATTCTTATAAGGTCTCCTTAGAAATCAACATTTGAAGACAGTACAGCTAAACCATTAGCCATAGCCTAAATAAATCTGTTGCATGAGGATGGATTGAGTTTTGTCTTGATGAAGAATGAATCATAATACATCCTAGACAATCTGTGAGTAATATGAAGGGAACATAATATTTGTTGGCTACTTTATGTCACTTGAGCTCATGAATTTCTATGGCCTCACTTTGGGAGTACTCTGTGGTCAAATTGTTATTCTAGACAAGGAGAGTAAAATGTGTCTGTGCTCTTTTATGAGATAAAATACATTGTCTCCAATGCAAATAATGACTGGTGTGTGGCTGGAAGTTTTCAGTGATAATCATCACTGGGGGGAAATAAGGCACATTGCAAATACCTTGATGCTCTCTAGGAAATGTACATGTGCAGGATATTTTAAGGAAGGAATTTTGTTTCTAGTTATGTCAATCCAGCTGACAAGATCGTAGTATTTTTATTTAAGTCACAATGAAAGAAATCTCAGTCCAGAGTTTTGTTTTCAGAGGATTAGATTATAGAGAATTGTACCCACAGTGAAGCAATCTACCTTATTTTAAAGACCTGTGTTATTTTCATTGTGAGTATATGCCTTACCAACAGGCAATTTTCCTGGGTTATGTTTAGTGATATCCTTAATCTCTGAGGGTCTCTTAGCTGAAAGATTCCAAAATTAACTTTATACTATAGAGTAATTCTCTAATATAGGAACAGGAAGGGAATAGCCACAAAAACACAATTTTTCTTGAAAGTTTGCCCTAAGAATGACTCATATGCCAAGAGTTTTTCATCAAAGATCCCATATAACATACCAAATAGAAATATAAAGACTTAACTGATTTTGCAGTGACAGGATCATTATGTTCTCATTTAAAACAAGCAATAGTTAAAGGAATCCTTAGAGAATGCCGTTTCCTCATTAAATTATGTATATTTTTTCTTGTTAAGTAAGATTTTGTTCTATAATTTTTGGAGTTTGTTTCTCTCTTCCATGCATCATAAACTTTGCAAAATGGATCTATTTTGCCCATCTCACTGCACCTCACTTTGCATAGTACTCTATTTTCATACACAGCAGGTGTATGTATTATTAAATATTTGCCACAATTATTTTTGCTAAGTCCCTGATACTGTCATTTGGATTTGGGCTCAGTTCTTTCTCCCTGTGGAAGGTAGAAACCTCTAACCTTAGGTGGGTAGTTTTGCGATCACAGTAGACACTCCTAGGTACATAATCCATCTCCTTCCCTGACTTCTGTTTGCACCAGGCATTATTTACCTCTCTAAGCCTCAGTTTCCTTATTTACAAAACAGATAATTGTCACACCCCATTTACAGAATGGCTGTGAGGATATAAAGTTCTGAGTGGAAGTAAATTTCTAAGAGTAGGCTGCATACCATTATGGTCAAGGTACTACACTCCTTTTCAGCCTCCAGGTGATAGCATTACATAGTTGGGTGTTTATTTAATATTCTTTTTTAATGCAATAGTATAAAGGACCAGCACTGGGCCACTTCTTCCCCACCAATTTGTTTCAGTCCCTCAGGTGATGAGTATCCATGCTTCAAGAGAGGAGCTTTACAGCTTTGTAACTCTATGGAAAAAATTGAGTAGGATGTTTTTCTGTTGTTAATTCCATAAGGAAAATGCTCCTTTTCTTGGAACTATCACTTTTAATATTTATGCAATTTCCTCTTAAACACACAATTAAAGAGGCATCTCCTCATGAGGAAATAAAACATAAATTCCAGAGAAAGCGGTTGGCACAGTTACTGGAGAAATGAGGTATTCCCTCCTACCTGTGGGTCTTCAGAAATGTACCTTTCACAGTTTTCTAATTCCCTCTGTGGCATTCAGACCAAAATACTCCAAGGTGCACTTAACGAAAACCTTTTACCTTTGAATATTGTATTGAAAATAACAACCAGTGGCTCTCTTCCTGAATAACTGATACTGCATCTATGGTCTGCAGAGTAGATCTGGCAGCGTTTGCTTTTCCATGTAAAAGTCTGCACTGTTAGCAACCAAGCACAGAACAATTTACTACTGTTTAATGGCAGCTGATTAACTGCCTGCATCCTATTTAGAGTAACTCTTCACTAATGGAGAGAGCTTACAAATCTTAAATTGAAGAGGAGGCTGATCCCAATACCTTCTTACAGAAGAGGGCTTGTATGCATGCATCATTACTTCATTGTAAAAGGCTTGTTGGAAAATAGTTGATATTGGGAGGAGAAATTTAGTCCAAGTTATAGAAAGGGAGAAAATTTGTCCCATTGGAAGTGAACAATGGTAACATCGACTACATGGATAACTTAAATCTCCAAGTCTCTTTCCAAGGAACTAAGAACATACCCTGGAGTTGAGCATTCCAACAGCTTTCAAGGAATATGCCTGACACGCTTGTGCAGATGATTTAAGATTCTTTTTTCCCCAATAAATTGAGTTATTGGGAGAAGCATTACGTGTCACTTTTAGAAAAGATCTAAATGGGTTAGACTCATTCAAAGACTCGTTTGGCATCCAACATTGGACACATGTGATGGTCTTTTTCAAAGAGATGCTGCTTTTAACAAGACATTATCTAGTCTATTTCCTGAGCACATCTTTATTTGATTAGGCATCTAAATTGCTTTAGCCTCTGGCTCAGGATAAACTGTTCATGTGCCTGCGAACAAATAAATGAGTGTGAGCATTTACCCACTGCGGGAACACAGCAGGGGCAGAAGCACACAAGCCAGAGAGGGCAAGAGAGGTGGATGAAAGAGCTGGTATGGGGAGGGGCCGCAGGGTGGGCCACGTGCTAACTCCTCTCTCGAATCAGAGCTGCGTCCCTGTGGCACCCCAGGAGGCAGCTCTCTTAGAAGAGGCTCATTTCCCCCCTTTGGCCTTTCTCATTAAAAACAATACATTAAGCAAAATCACATTTTGACATTTGCCTATTCAGGAAGGGTGAGAAAAAAAGCTTTTTTCATTTATAGATAATAATGGCATCCCGTGGGGAGGGGGCGTTCACATAATTAAAACACACATTTCACCCAGCCTTCCTCATGGAATACGGAGATTGGAGAAGGGCCCAAATGACCCCTTTTCTTCTCCTCCTCCTTGTTTTTTAAGTGGAAAGCATTGGCGCCCACAGTGTCCCTTGCTTTTCCCTCCCAGCCACCTTCCGTCACCACCTGTCCCCGTTGTGCAAGATGCCTCTGCTTTGGAGAGACCCCTCACCCTGGACGTAAGGACACACGTATTTCGGGTGAGCCCACGTCACGCTGCCCCCATAACATTGTCATCTGGCCGTGCTCCGTTTTGTTGGCCTCTGCCAAGCTGACTTCCATTACTAAATCACTTTTCATAGTAGCCAATTGCTATGGTTTGTGGATATCAGATTCAAGTCAGTTTCTTTTTTGCCAAGTCCCAGAAAGAAACGCCTCACTCCCTAATTGTATGTGCCCGACCCTTTCTACAGAGTCATGCAAACGTTTGCCCCCAAAGACCAGGACACGTGGAGATCTCAGCCTCGCTCCTCTCGGCTCTCCCATGAAAGGGCCAGCAGAGCATGGCACATTTCACACCTGTAGTTTTCGTGTTCCTTAGCATGGCCCATTCATCATCCAGAAAGAAATTTGGCCAGTGCCGAGTGTGCACGAGGGAAAGGAAGCGGGGGCCGTATCCTCGGGCCCTGATTATCAGACACCCTTATCTAGATCCTGTTACAGAATCAACCCGCCATTCGTCATCTTGTGAAGCACTGTGGAGAATCCATTAATCTATTATTTGTGGTTCAGTATACAGTCCTTCTACATCACACCATGTAGAAACCCATCACATTTCTGTGCAATTTGCTTGTGAGTTAAGAAGGTCACACTTTGTGCACATGTAGATTCTGCCCAGGCTTGACATCGTGGTTGGATGCCTTTTAATTAGGATAGTAACGTAGGTGTGCCTTCTAGCCTCCTTCGAATGTTTTTGTTACCATTTGGCATGCATACTTACAGGTCTCTGGAGGGAACCTTCCCGAGCATGCATCTCTGTCACAAGGATGTATGTGCATGGCTGACGTAGATGTGCAGGCAGGTCTGTCATGCATCTGCAGGACAGCACCTAAGGTGAAAATCACAGGCACACGGGGCTCATGGAGGCAGACCTCTATGAGCCATCCTGCCATCTTGACTTGACCATGGTGCCCCCTCTTCTGGCGTTGCTGAGCCTCTGAAACCTGGCTGAAAGGGAGCTGCCTTGGCTAAAGACGTCATTTCAGAATACCATGTGGGCTTCCTTCCTCAGCTGCAGTGTTGGGAACAAGGAGTAGCCCTTCCCTTTTCCCCAAAAAGGGGTAGGGCAAGATGCAAAGAATGTACACCTGTGTTGTGTCTAAGGAGAAAACCAAGATAAGAGGAAGGCATCCAGGTTGCATGCTTCCCTGCGTGGAATAATAGGCCTCCCCATTCCTTGATAACAGCTAGCCTGGGAGAAAGGGCACCGGGGAGGTGGGCTTCAGTAGACGAGCTGTCCGAATGCCATCCGCACTCTGTAAATAGCCCCCCAATAACACTCCTTTACTCTCCAAGCTGGCTTGTCCATGTGGTTGTTTGTTCTCTCGGTTCCCCTCACAGCTCAGGGAAGCTGTCCCTTTTATGTTTCTCTAGGAAATTCTTGTAACACCATTTTTGGCTTTACATTTTTCACTCCAAACCAAACTCATAACAACCTCCCCCTCTTCGTAGGAAAACATGGTAATAGGTTGCTGTTCTTTGGATTACAGGAGCAAGACTCCATTTCATTGATGAAGATTTCTGTATTTTTCTTCTTGTGTTGGTGTGATAATCCATTTAAGCACAGTGTCTCAAAGACCCAGGACTGATACTTACTTCGTGGTTACTTGCTGGGGGAAATGGGGGAAGACGGGAATCAGGTAATAACCATGGACTTGACTCTTCAGCTACCACGAAGGCACTCTTGAACATCGGAAACGTTTCTGACTTAGCCCAGATCCATCAGAAAAGTCACTGTCTATGGCAGCTAGAGCCTTATGAAATGTATTTCTTCCGTAAGTTCTTCAGATTCAAAATGACTCCTTGATCCATGGGCTGCAGAATGGATGTAGTGTTAGCAGGCATGAAAACAACACGACTCTTGTTATGCATTTCTACCAGAGCTCTTGGGTGACCGGGACATTCTCAATGAGCAGTAATATTTTGAAAGGAATCCCATTCTGAGCAGTATATCTCAGCAGTGGGCTTAAAACACTCAGTATACCATGTTGTAAACAGCTGTGCTGTCACCCAGGCTTTGTTGCTCTGTGTAGAGGGCCCCAGGATTTTCGGGATGGTCAGTGAGCACTGGCTTCAAATGGAAGTCACCAGCTGCATTAGCCCTCACAAGTGAGGCAGCCTGTTCTTTGAAACTTTGAAGCCCGGCACTGACTTCTCCTCTCTAGCTATGCAAGTCCTAGATGGCATCTTCTTCCAAGAGAAGCCTGTTTCCTCTACACTGAACACCTGCTGTGTGGCATAGCCACCTTCATTAATTAGCTGGATCTCCTGGGTAACCGGCTGCAGCTTCTCCATCAGTACCTGCTGATTCCCTTGCACTTTTATGTCATGGAGACGCCGTCTTTCCTTACACCTCATCAACCAGCCTCTGCCAGCTTCCAACTTGTCTTCAGCAGTGTCTTCACCTCACTCAGCCTTCACAGATTTGAGGAGACTTAGGGTCCTGCTCTGGATAGGGGTTCCCCTTTAAGGGAATGTAGTGGCAGGTTTGGTCTTCCATCCAGACCACACAGACTGTCTGCATATCAGCAATACGGCAGTTTCACTTTCCTATCATTCACTGGATTAGCAGTTTTCATTTCCTTCAAAAACTTTTTCTTTGCCTTCACAACTTGGCTGTCTCTGGAAGCCTAGCTTTCAGCCCATCTCCATTTTTGACACACCTTCGTAAGGTTCATTCTTCTAGCTTTTGATGTAAAGTGAGGGATATGTGACTCTTCTTTTCCCTTGAACCATTAGGGGCCACTGGACAGTTATTAATTAGCCTAATTTCAACTGGCTGTGTCTCAGAAAGCCAGGAGGCCTGAAGAGAGGGAGACGGGAACAGGTGGTCAGTGGAGCAATCCGCACACACAATATTTATGGATCAAGTTCACTGTCTTATAAGGGCACCATTCATGGTTCCCCCCAAATTACATTAGTAACCTCAAAGCTCACTGATCTCAGATCACCATTACAAATGTAACAACAATGAAAAAGTTTGAAATACTGCATGAATTGCTGAAATGTGACAGAAAGATAGGAAGTGAGAAGGTGCTGTTGGAAAATCGTGCCATACGCACGCTCCTGAAGGCTTCTCCTAAACCTACAATTCTTGATCAACACAGTGTCTGCCACACACAGTGAAACAAGCCCAGTAAAAACAGGAATGCCTGTCCTTAAGTGCATTCCCCTCCCTGTCTTTAAACCTCTTGAGGACCAGGGCTGAATCCCATTCCTTTTCCTCTCCTGAGTATTAAGTACAGTGCCTGGTATAATCATTTGCAGAAAGAATAAACTTGGCATAAAAATTGGCATTCTCATCAGCGATGATGACCCCAAATATCCATGAAATACGCAAATTTCTCCTACAACAAAGTTGAAAAGGAATTTCTGTACCACTATAATGAATGCATCTACAATATAGCATACATACCTTGAAGGGCTATTCAGTATTGAATTTTAGACTCTTGCCATGATATATACATTTCCTGAAACATGTCTCAATGGTGCATTAAACGTACCGGAGCTCAGGAGATTCGGTAAGGATTTCCTGATGGGAGCCACCCAATGGATTCAGATCAAACTGGGGCCTGCTGTTCTATTTTGCCTTCTGTTCCCAAGACTTATTTGTGGAAATGCACATTAGTTTAGAAAGAAGCACTCTGAGTTTGGAGGCCTGATGCAAATTAATTAATGAATTCAGCCTACAGTAAAACATCTATATCAAAGGACTGCCACGTACCTGAGCCATTGATGTTTAAAACATGAGTTTCCGTTTCATTTTATTTTTAGAGCATTGCCTTCAAGAATCTATTCTATACTGGCAGGTTGACGTCAGGATCTTGGTCTCCAGGGCCGAAGCCAAGGGAGGGGTCATGGTGTTCTGACTCTTTCGTAGGATGTCAGGATAGCCCCCAAAAAGCCTTTGGTGATCCAACGAAGGCTTGTCAAACCGTGTCCGTCCACAGCCTCTCCACGTGGCTGCCCTGGACTTTGCACATGCAAATGTCTGCTTCTTTCTCCTCCCCATCGCTTCCTTCCCTGTCTTCCACTTCAGCTGGAAGGATTTAGATGTTAGCCTCATCCACATGCTGACTCCGTCTTGTCAGCCTTTCTGCCTTGTGTTCCTGCTCTGGTAACTGGCTTGTGGTGTAAGGCCCCAGGCCTGCCTGTGCTCCACACTAGAGACCTCTAGCTTTGTCCAGGCCCTGTCTGCTTCTCTGCCTACTAACCAGCCCCATAGGGACAGGGTCCTGCCTTGATCTTTCCATTTCCATCACCACACCTGTGTTTGGACCTTGGACATGGGCTGAGGCATATGGCGCTAACTTCTAACAAGCATTGCATACACGCGCTGTTTGCTTGGGTTTGCAAAGGGCAGCTAGCACAGGGTCCCCAACCCTGCACTCTTCCACCTTCCTCGACTTGTGGTCTTTACCGCCTGTCAATATTAATGAAATTTACTCTGCTCCAGGCCTTCCATCTCTTCGCAGCCAGGCAGCTGAGTGTGCACTCGGCTGGCTCTCCAGCTCGGGAATGTCGGGCAACATGTCTTGACTTTTCCTATATCCTTTGTTCAACTGCCATGGATTAGACCTTCCATCCCAAGGTGTGATGACATTCCCCTGGTGAAATGTGCTTGGGGTTATGGATTTAGGACACATTTACCCCATCTGTTCATGTCTTCTCAAGATGTTATCTCAATCAGGGATTACTAGGTATAATGGGGTGAATCACGTCCCCTGAAGGCTCAGGTCCTAACCTTTGGCACCGGGAATGTGTCTTTTTTTGGAAGTAGGGTCTTTGAGATGTAATGAGGGTGAAAGTGTATGGGATTCGGGCGGTCCTTAGTCCAGCGATATGGTGTCTCCATAAGAGAAGTTAGAGGCAGATTTGTATCCAGAGAGACACACAAGGAGAATATCCCATGGCGAGAGAGACAGACATTGGCAGATTGCATCTATAAGGCAAGGAACATCGAGGATTGAGAGAAACCTCCAGAAGCCAGGAGAGAGGCAGGGAGCAGTGTGTCGCTCACGGACATCTGCAGGAACCAGACCAATGCTCACCCTAATTTCATGACCACAGCCATGGGAAACTAGTGGACTAGGGGAGAAGGGCTGTGGTGCACAGACTCGGGTGCAGCAGCCTGGACAGAAAACGATCATGTCATGTCCGGGCAATACCTTCCGTTGGAAAAGGCTTGATTTCTCTGAGACACAGTAAAACAGTTTAAGTCTTGGCTTTCTCCTTTTTCCAATCACAGCTTTGGGTGAATCTCCCTATTTTTTTTCCAAAAGGAGAAACTATTGATGCCTCTACCCCAGGAGTAATCTCCAGGCTGATGGCTAAATAACCTCACTGTGCTCACCACTAGGTTCATCTCTGTAGCCTGCACCTCTCGCCAAGCTGGAAACACCAGAGCCTCCTGCCTTCCAATAGCTGGTATTTCTAGGCACTGGCTGCATGCGACGGTGTTTATAAATGAAGTTCCTCACTCAGCCCGTGCACCACAGCCCTTCTCCCTAGTCCACTAGTTTCCCACGGCTGCGGTCATGAAATTAGGGTGAGCATGGGGCTGGTTCCTGCAGATATCATCATGTGTTTGGGAAGATAAAACATCCGGCAAGATGAAGCGTTTAATGAGGATGAGCATGGTTGTTATTATTATCATTGTTCGGAACATAACACCTCAAACCATCATGATGACACTTATCACAGAGTGGTTTTTCAGCGGAGTGTGTACAACCTGTGTGCGTAATCTGTGGATGCAAAAAAAGCTTCCGGGGCTTAGTCTTGAATGGAAATGATAATCAGAACACTTCAATTTGGGCCACATGTAATAAAGTCAAATACAGTCACACTTCTTTTGTTCCCACAGTGTACAGTGGCTTTCACGCCACTGGAGCGCAGTTAACCGGTCACAGCAGAAACAGGATGCTTTACAAAACCCAGAATATTTACAGCCTGGTGCTTTCCAGGGCATATATGCCCACCCCTGCTACAGATTCTCATATGTTCTGAATGGCATTCTTAGTGTTTTTGACCCACTGTCATTACTAAATGTGCTTTTTAAAAGATGTTCAGAATAATTCAATGATTTGCCAAACACCAGACAACAGAGGGGCAGCTGTGTTACGCTCTGAGGTCCTGGCATTCTAATTTTGAAGCTTTTCTCCTAATACATCCCTGAGACCAGAGAAGCAGCTTCCCAGGGCTTCAGCAAGTAGAATCAGGGATTGGGTACGTTTCAGGGCTTTAGAGAACTTGGACGCGGTAAGATGCTTCAGTGATGTAGTCCAGCAAATGGAGATGTGGTGGAGCCGGGCTTCCCCTTCAGATGGAGCAGGGCATGCACCATGTGCACACCAGTTCTGTGCATATAGGGTAAATGCATGCTGGGAGACAGCTACAGGTCTGTCTTCATATCTGTGTGCCTGAAATGTGCCTCTACAGTTGAAAAGTACCAACGCTTTATAAATACCAGTAATGTATTAACCAAACAACCAGGTACACAGATATCTATCTGGCCAAGATCTTCCAGCATTACAAAGATAAATATAAACAGGCTTCTGTCTGAGCTCTACTCCTCTGTTTCTACTCAAGTCATTCTAATTTCTAGGCGTCATGGCAGACCCTTGTTATCACAGTAAATTACCACCAGGATTTAGACAAAAGTGTCATCGGTTTCAAAGAGCTGCCCCGCTTTAAAAAGTGTTCTAGAAGCCCTGTTGGGTATGTCATTTCAAACAAAATGCATTGAGTGGCAGCCATATAGAGGTGAAAATGAAGGATTTTACAGCAGGGAGCCTCTGTTTGCCACCTAGTAGATAACTTGACAGCCCATTCATGAACTCTGAACGAACGTGTGCTCTCTTAACTGGGACGAAGCGACTGTGTGTGTATCAGGAGATCATAGCCACTATTCCCAACCCTTGAACTTTGTTTTGAAGAAGGATCAGGTCTGAAAACAGTGAGCTAGAAACCCAGAGTTTAGGAGTCTACTGGGTATAATCCATCATGGACAATGAAAGCCAGCATTACGTTTCTGGAAACCTGTCGGGATGTGGAACCAAATGCAGGAGGCAGACAGATCTATCTTCTGATAATTACATTTCCTTATAGGTTGACATCCTCCATATAAATTGTGTTTTTTGTTTCTTTAGTCTTGAATTTAATAGATAATTATTCCTTTATATAAATTGGTCATCATAAATATTAACAAGATAAGAAATCAACATCCAGATTGTGATACCCTTAAGTGGGTTACAACGTCTTGAGGTAATTGCAGCATGGAAAATCATGGTATTACCATCTAGACTAAAGCTCTCCCATGGAACCTTCCTTTCGTGGTGATGAAAACACAAAGGCCCAGCCTCAAGGCCACAAGCCACACGTGGCTTTGAAGCTCTTAAAATGTGGCTAGCACATCTGAAGAACTGTATTTAAAATTTTGAATCTACTTAATCCCAAGTTTAGCTTAAAGTGCCCATGTAAGTAGTTTTGCTGTATTAGACAGAAGGACTTTTTACCAGACAGTATTAACCTGAATCATAAGGTACAATTTACATCATGTGAAAGTAAAGATAATAGCCCTGGAGTGATTTTTACATATACCAAGACATCGGAGGTCCGTGACAGTTCCATTATGAGCCATGGCTGCGTTGACACATGGGCTCACACGACTGTGGGGTGCCTTCTGGGAGGATGTTCAAGACTCAAGATTGTCCCATGGATCATAAAGCCGTCCGTGAAAACTTTTATCATTGCTTCATAACCATGTCAAGATGTTGTGTGTTTTCCTCTCACTGTATACTGAATTATTGGCTGGTTTTCAAGAGGTTAACTCTGCGGTAGGCTGAATAATTCCAGTACCCCTGCTAATGTCCATGTCTTAATCCATGGAACCTTTGGATGTTTTATTTCACATGGCTACTATGGGCCAAATCATATGCTCTCCACCACCAAATTCATAAGTTGAGGTCATGACTCCCACTATCTCAGAATATGACTATATTTGGAGGTGGGGTTTTTAAAGCAGTGACGAGGTCACTAGGGTGGGTCATGATCCCATAAGACTGGTGTCCCTATAAGAAGAGGGGATGAGGACTCAGACACACCCAGAGATGTGACCTGTGAGGACACAGGGAAAAAACATATCCACACACCCAGGAGAGAGGCTCAGACCTGTCCACACCTGGGTCTCAGACTCCCAGCCTCCAGGATGGGCTGACAATACATTTCTACTGCTTAAGCCGCCCTATCTGCCATATTTCATTATGGCAATTCTGCCACATGAATGCAATAGTGAAAGGGATCTTGTAGAGAAAATCAAGGCTTGACATGTAGAGATTATCCTAACATATCTGAGTGTTCTCTCTCTAACAAGAACCATTCCTGGGTAGGTTCCAAAGAATGTGGCAGAAGAAGAGGCAGGACAGATTTGAAGCATGCAAGGTGTAGGTCAGCCGAGACTGGCTTTGGAGATGGAGGAAATGGGTTATGAGCTGAGGCATGTGAGACAGGGCTTCAGAATCTGAGAACAGCTCTCAGCTGGCAGCCATCAAGAAGAGGGGACCTCAGCTCTACATAAGGACATTTACTTTGTCAACAACCTGACTCATCTTGGAAACAAGTGACAGCCCAGAACCTCAGAGTAAGAGACCAAGCTCAGTGGAACAACTTGGACTTCTTGCCGACAGCACCCTGAGTATGAAGTAGGGTTCCTTTAGAGTATCTATTTGTGATAGTCTGTTACCGCTCCATCTGTAGAAAATAAACACATGCCTATATACCATCTTTATCATTTGATAACATTAGCTGGTCGCCACAGTTTATGGACCCCTTAACTACTTCCTAGGCAAACTTGAGACCAGAGCATTTCCCTCCTTCAGTGCTGAAATCACTGGGGCCCCGTCCTCCTCCTTCCAGTGGACATGTGACCAGAGGCCAACGTTCAAGCAGACACAAAGGTACTTAAAATGGTGTTCTAAGCACTTCTTGTGGGTAAAATACTTCTGTCACAGACTCGACCCAAAACAACTTTAAAAGGACCATGCGGAGAATTTCTAAAAATCTGAGGCACATGGCCTTCATGGAAGACGGTGCCGTAAATCTCTCCAGCACTCAGAAATCTAGGATTCTGGTGGAAACATCCTTTGTCCTTGGCATTGCGAAAGGAAGTCATTGCATTAATTATGGCGAATTAGCTGCAGCTCTACAGACGGAGAGCTGACTTTTATTTCCCCTTGGGGTCGACCTGTGGCTTTCCCAGGCATTCTTCTAACACCTGCGTAAGGCTTTGCCCTCTAACTTACTGTAAGTATTTAAATGTAATTGTGCTTTTCTCTTATCGTTACCCACCCACTTATCCTTAAAGAAACGCGTCAAACTTTGGGTTCACTATGAAACCGCTAAAGCTACAATGTAATTATATGTGCTCCTCACGCACAATGTTCCACCACACCATTTATCACCAACCTGCTGTTTAATTTATAACAGTAACACTCCATTCGACAAATATTGATTCAGTGCCTCACATGTCTCAGGAATCTTTTGTAAGGCTGTGTGGAAATAAAAGAGAAAGAGCTATCGTCTAGTTAGAGAGAGAGGCAGACACAAAGGGGACAAAGGCTGAGGCATGAAAAACACGTGGCTGACGATCATGTGGCTTAACCCTTATCATTGCTTTTGTTCATGTCAGCCCTGGCTTCTCCTAGCATTCCACGGATGGACGTGGTTGAATCCTAACCCATCTTTGCATGCTTCGAAAAATGCCTCCCCAAGAGTCCTGCCCCAGTTTATTCACTCAAACACTACTCTAGGTTCTGCTGTGAGGGGACCTTGCAGATGGAGTTAAGGCTTAATCAGATGACCTTAACAGAGTATCTTGAATGATGTAGGTGAGCCCAGTGCAATCGCAGGGGCCCTTAAAAGGCGAAGAAGCACTCAGAGAGCAGTGTATGAGAGGGAGACGGAGCAGGGCTGAGACAGATTCACAGCATGGGAGGGGCACCACCCACCATGGCTGGTGTCAGAGGGGCCGCAGGCCAGGTAAGAGAGAGACCCCTGGAAACTGAAGATCCTGCAAAGAAACGGTGCCTAAACGTTTACCCTATTCCGGTGAGACTCTACGGAGAGAACCAGCTGACCCAGACTGTGCCAGGAAATCTCACCCAGACAATCCACAAGCTAACACATGGGTATCGTTCTAAGATGCTAACTTTGGTTTAAATTGCTGCAGAGGCACACAAAGGGCTACCCCAGCTCCCGAGATCCCCAGTGACATTGAATGAGGGTGGTTTCACGTATCAGCACAACACTGAGAAGATGCCATGAAGATGCAATATTTTGGCACTTGGCTGCCTTTTTCAGCATGAGATGTTTCAGAGGACTTAGACCTCCCTGAGTGTGACACCAGATTTGTGCCGAAACACACCTTGTCCTCCCATTGCAATGACACCAAAATGCTGGGAACATTTCCACTTTTGCCATGCTGTGGGGGCTCCATGTCACTGTTACACTGATGTGTGTGGGTTGAACGTATCTTATGTGCATAAATAAAAGGGTTGCAAATAATATAAGCCAAGCATTCCTGGGCATGTCTTTCATCAGTAATAGGATGTAAGTTTGCCTTTACAAAAGCTCAGTTTAAAAGACAGCCCACTGTAAAAGAAGCAAATATATGGTGTGTGTGGTGCCCATTCTGGGCTGGAGTTTTCTATAGGGGGACACTGTGGAATGATGGAAACATGTTCTTGAGACATGGATAAATCAAGACTTGCACTTAGGTGAGATGTTTACTCTCCACCATGACAGGGAAAATAGCATGAAATGGGGGAGAAAGCTCAAGAAAAATTAAGGTATTGTGAGCAGGTCAGTGGGGCTCAGTGGGCTGGGAATTTAATTGAAGCAGGATTGGAATTGGGGGGGGTGGTCCTTGGTGATAACAGAGGATAAATTGAGGAAGGTCTTTTGGCTAAGAAGCAATTCACTGATAAATCCATCTCAGAAGACAGACTTTGTGTGGCTGTGGAATGCAGGATGGCCTGTATCAAGCAGGATGCAAAGCACGAAGATGATGTAGGGGTCTATTTTGTCACCTTAGAATCCAAGGTAGACACCTGGGGTGGTGGAGGCACATGGACAAAAGCTCAGGTGTGAGAAAACTTGCCTTGTGCCTGATTTTGAATCTGCTAGTGGCATGCTTTATTTAAAATTCTCTATACAGAGAAGGCAAGACCTAGAGAGTGAAAAATTGTGACCAGTGAAGAACTCAGACACAAATGTGATATGTGTGTGTAGAGAGACTAAGACCGTTGGTAATTGATGGTGGTCAAATTAAGCAGGACAGGTAGGTCTGTTTTAATTTCCTATGGGAAAATTCAATTGTCTTTTGTAAAATCCTTCACCCCAAATAAAGAAGGGTACAATTACTGATAGCAAAAAATCATGTTTTGTAAGATTTTCTGTTACCATACACTTTGTGGTCAAAAAATGATGAACTAAAATATACACACACATAAAAAATATGTATCATACTTATGCACATGTGTATAATAGATACACACATATAAAATATATATTGCACATGCATATATATGTATTTTATTTTATCTCTCAGGACTGTACCCTTTTACCATAAAATTCATGTAGAACTGGAGATGAAAAATCAGGTCAGCACACCAGAGGCAGACTCATTTTAAAGACAAGAAAACTGAAATTGAGTTACTCAAAAGTTAAATGGCAAATGAGCCAGTTAAAACAGTACTCATTCAACTTGTTCCTGAGACCTCTTGTTTTAGGAAGGAAGTTCAGATGTCCTGGGAGCGGTTGATTCAAATTTGTGAAAACTCAATGTTGTAATAAGATTGCATCTGTCACCCACTATTCAAACTTCAAATTTCCACATTTGTCAAAAGAAAAAAAAGACTTTTCCTTGACTGATTTTATTAAGCAACCATTATAACTTTAAACTAAAAATTATGCATCTACAAAATACTGTATTTACTAGTTTATATATTAAGCACATGAAAATGGATTCGTTTGCAGCCCTCAGAGAACCAAGGAAGATAGACACCATCGGAGTTAAGCAGCTTCCCATGACAGCCAGGCTTCTGTTCTTGTGTGTCATTTTCTAAGACAATAAACTGGAATGTTCAGCTCTGCTCGGGCCGGTAGTTACAGAGTAGATTACCCCGAGCTCCTGCAGAGCAGGGGGCATTTGTGCCACACCATAAACATGCTTTATAAGTCTTGAAGGTAAATCTCTTGCAGGTGTTAACACACCAAATCCTTGGCTGCAAGAGACAAAAAAGGAAAAGAAAGAAAGAAAGAAAGAAAAATCAGGGACTGATAGGCATCACCAATTCCTACTTTAATGTTTCAGTTACATTGTCTCAAAGCTGCTTTCAACAGTGTTTTTAGTAACAGCTTTATTGAAATGAAAATTTAAATCATGCAATTCACCCAATGAAAGTATACAATCCAACAGCTTTTAGAATATATACAGACTTGTGTAGCCACCATTACAATCAATTTTAGGACAGTTTCATCACCTCCAAAAAGAGACTCTACCTCTCTTAGTCATCTCCCCTAATCTCTCTCATTCACCCTTAACCCTAGGCAAACACTAATCTACTTTCTACAAAATCCAAGTCCCTATGGATTTGCCTATTTTAGACATTTCAGGCAAATGGACTTATACAATACTGTCCTTTTCTGATTGATTTCTTTCCTTAGACTAATGTTTCAAGTTCATCCATATATTAGCACCTATTAGTACCTTATTCCTGTTTATGGCCAAATAATATTCCCTTGTATAGGTATGCCATAGTCTGTCCTTTCATTGGTTGATGGACATCCACCTTTAGCAATGTATTACCTTAGGAAACGTGTCCCCGCTCTGACCTGAATCATCCATGCTGGCTTTTATTACCATGGTTTTACCTGCCATCAGTGCTCAGGAAAACCCAAAGGGACTTGGGGGTGCATGATTTGGCAGTTTTGTCTTTACAAGCTTTTCGTACAGGTCCATGTGCTCCCACCAAAGAAAGGTAGCATTGTGGCCATGGGAGGAAGGGTGGAAGAGCAGAATGAGACCAGCACGAGCTCAGAGAGCGTCGCATGCAGGAGCCAGAGGTTGGGCTGAGTGGAAGTAAGACAGAAAAGTTGACTGAATAGACTGCCACTGTTCCTAGGGGTCTTGTGGGTCTGCCGGTCAAGAAGGATGACTTTGAACGTCACCACATGAACTGGAAGTTTGCAAGAATGAGGCTAAGTGTCACACTTCCATTCCAAAAAGAAACTAAAGTCAATTCCTAAGTTTCCTGTGACTCAAGGGGAGCAGTATTACTCATTATGGGAAGAAATACCCTTTGAAAAGCAACTCATTTGTGAATAGGAAACTATTCTTTTCATCCTACCACTACATTTTCTGCAGAGTTTTTAGGTGAATAGCCTGCCAGTTCCCCAAATGGTTTCAGTTACTATTTTTATGCATAAAATCCTACCATCTGCCCAAATCTAGCCACTGAAAATTACATTCTTATTCCACATAGGTTGGACCTGTATTTTCTGTTCATTTCACCCTACTCCACTGAGTGAATAGCCTGCTTCTTAGTAACTTCTACAAAATCCCTTGAAGCGTTTATCAGTGTGAACATCACCACACATGCACGTACAAATGTAATTCTACATAAATGCCCAGTGGATCCCTTAACACAAAGTCTTTCAAGTAATGGACCTAACCTATGAATCCAAGTGTTATAGTGCATGTGTTATCATTACCCCATTTGGGGAATTCCTTTGGTAAAGATTGTTTTAAAAAGAGAACACATTACATACCATGAGCAATCAGTTTTGTGGGTTTAAAAATCCCCAGATTTCAACAAAGACAGTATTTCTCAGTTTGCTAATATTCATTACCTGTTGACACCTCTATTACTCTGATGAGCCCCATTATGTATATTGAACTTTACCAATTCAACACACTGGGACGTGCAACAGGCATCTAAGGGAACTGAGACACATTGGTTCAGTTACTTGCTCGGTGTTAGGGTGAGTGTTGGGGTCGTACCAGAACTCAGGGGTTTTATTTCGTGTTCCAGCTCTTTCCGTGCCCTCCCGGTGATGTCAGACTGCCGTGCGGTTTCCCACCAGGGTCACGACAGTTGGCTCTGAATAAAGTTAACTGTTTCCCAGAGGCGAAACAAAGTATCACTGAAGACAGAAAAAATAATGAATTGCTACCTCTGAAAACAATTACAAATATATAAAAATAATAGAGACCATACGGTGTAACCAAAATGCAGAGTTTAGCTGTAACAGAGAAGGGCTGCTCCAGAAAATACATATGTGACCTTCACTGACCCTTTTCTCCGTGAGAGTCAGAGCTGCATCTCCTTCCCTCTGTCCAGTTTTATTTTCAAAAGTTCTGAAAGCACAGAAAAGCTGTCAGGATAATACAGTGATCACCTTGCACACCCCTCATCGAGAGTGACTACTAGCATTTACTATTTTCCCACATTTGTTTTCTCCTCTGCTTATACATGCTCTTCTATTTACATAAAATAAACATAAATACATGTAGAATGCACATATATGAATTCCTATAAAATACACAGAAATAATATATATTCACCTCCTTCTGAATCATTGGGAAGAATGCCATTTAAGCATTGTCTGGCATAACCATAACATAATGATCACCACCCAAGATATTTAAGAATGGATACAAGAAGATCTAGTGTATGATCTCATATTAAAAATATCCAGTTGTCACAAAATCCCACAAATATATACCACGTTATATATAATATGGGCGTGTATATATATTTGGGATTATCCATATGTGCGTGTGTGTGTATATATATATGAGATTACATATAAAATATCTGGATATACAAGCTCCAGGTAAGAAGTGTGCTTGGCATTTACCTGTCACATCTTTTTGCCCCTTATAAATGTGGCATTGCCCCTGTCTGCCTGGTTCTGTTTCAAAAACCTGACATTGTTGAGGGGTCCGTGCTGCGTGTTTCATAGACTGCTCCTCAGTCTGGATCCTCCTCAATCTAATTGCTTCCTTGTCATGATTAGATTCAGGTTAAGCTTGTTGGCAAGAACATTCCTTGTGGATTTTGAGCACATCATATCAGGACTCCGATCACATCAGTTTCTGCACTGGCTCTGAGGGGTTCCTTTTGATCTAAGGTCTGTCTAGACTCAAATAGGGAGAGAGATAAAATTGTTCCTGTTATTATCTTTTCCAAAAACCAGGTAATAAAAATGAAGAAGAGACATACCAGAATATTTTAATCAAATAACACATTGATGTAGCCTAGGTTAATTTAGTGACTGGAACACATTCTAACGTTTTCTAACTAAAATCCAAAAACGATTAGACCGTCAGCTTAGCCATGACACATAGAACTTACTCAACAAGTGTGCCTCAGTTTTAAAAATCCCAAGTCCCCAAGTGACTCTAATCTCCTCAAATTGCCAGAATTTTCATCAAGACCGCAGTGGAACTTGATCACATCTCTAACAATACAAAGCAAAATGGGACTTTACCTGTAGACCAACCTGACACCAGGCCTCCTTCTTTGAGGCTGCCGACATGACTTACGTTACAGGGTAGCTATAAATATTTAATAGTAAATAAACGCACGTCAGGTACCTAGCCCCACATGTGGCTGAAAAGCTGGGCTCAATTCACGCCCATCCGTTTTCACAGCCATGCACATTTATTCTGGGACATTTCAGACCCTGTAGCATTCACAGGCAGTATAAGTTCTATTGAAAAGCATCAAGGTGAAAAAGAAAAGAGGACATGTTGAGTTTTCATAACCAAGCGCTAAGTTCAGAGCCTACCATGCTCATGTGAACAATGATAAATTCATACACTGAGTAACACACCCATGTGTCCATCAAAACCTTGAATGTCAGACAAGCAAACTCTAAGGATTCACTCACCATAATCCCATAAGAAAGACAACATCAGAAAACTTAACTATCAAGCAGGTAAATAAAGTCTTATTTTTGGCCAAAAATCTCTGTTCTAGCTTTGTTACTAAAGGAAACATGAGAAATTCAAATAAATGCAAGTGTAACTTCTGTAGCTCCATTTCTGTTTTTGGGGGAAAAAAATCAAGTATTTCACATTGTATTGTGTGTAGACTTGCCCATAAATACATACTAAAAATGCAGACATTCCTGCAAGTTTTAAACTTAGAACATTGGCATGAGATGATCTATTCCTCCTTCGTACTTACCATCACACGCTTACTTCTGCACCCGAATTTGACTCAAAATGATTGTTGTTCATTCATTTAAGTCATGCATTAAAGTACCCTCTAGACAGCAGACAGCACTGGCCTGAATTATTAGGGTGATTGGGAAAGAGTAAAAACAATTCTTCTAAAGTGCCTTCCCAATGATTCAGCCTTAAACGTGGCATGATTTTCCAGCCTTCTTTCACTTTATGAGTCCCTCCCCGTAAAGATGTGTAGTGGTTGGCCATGATGGGCTCTACAAAGCAGGTTCAGTATTCTCATCTTTTCATGAAAAACACTACTTTTAAAATCAGAAGATGAGAATTCACGTTTGGTCTCTAAGCCATGCGTCTTTATCCTTCTATCAACTGTACTAGGTTGATGAAGGATGGAATCCGTTTTTGTGTGTGTGTGTATTTTTTATTTTTTGTGTGTGTTTTTCCTCTTTGGGAAATAAATTCTTTTATTTTCTATGGGGCTTTTGATTCCTACAGTACACTTCTACATTGGAAATGTTTCTGTCTATTTAGCCTGGAATCTGTCTTCATTTTAGGCTCCATAGGGGGCTGGCTAAGACCTTTCCATCAGATAATACAAAGCCCCCTCCACCCTCTGAAATAAGACTTTCTCCTTCGTGGAGTCTAAGATTTAGACTTTACAGAATGGATCTTTCTAGTCTCGCACCATCAAGAATTGTTCTGCACAAATGTAAAACTTTCTGTGAACTGAAATATTCCCGTTAAAGATCTTAATTTAAGGCAACATAAAGGGCCGTGATGTTCATGATTCCTCCCAATACTCTCTTTAGAGAAAGCTGAGTCTCTTTTACACTGTAGATTCAAATCCATGTCCCCCTCCAGACTTTCTTATGATTGTATCTCAAGGCAGATCTTGGTCTGTTTCCCAAAGCTTCACGTTCCTTGAGTTTTTCTGCCCCATGCATCAGTACCACCGTATCCTAAATGTTCCCTGCCTTGTAACTTAGGTACACCGGTATCTATACCAGCCCTGTCCATCCGCTCACAGCGAGCCAGCTGGGATAGGAATATTACCAGCCATCCGATGGAGCCTGTCTCTTAGGCTTGATATGCACAAATGTGCGGGTGTATGCTGTATATACACACTGCATCTGTATGCTCACACACACACACACATGCACACACATATTTTCCTCTCCACCTTGAAGCCACGTGATGCTATCCACGGTACACAGGCTCTTGGTGGCAAGCAAGCCAGATTCTGAGTTATAACGCAGTCATGCATGCAGCTGTGTGGCTTCTTCCTTCTCTTTTTTCTCAGCTCTAAGATGTGATCAGTATACCGACCTTATGAGACTCCTATGGATATGAATCAAATAATAGATGTAAAGAAACCCCTGTGTACACAACATTGTTTGCATGTGCCTCCTCCCAGGAATAAATTGCACTCACCTTGGAGTTTTGCTCAATATTATGAAGATAGAAGGAACTCGATGATTATATGCTGTTCCATCAATTGATTTTTAAAATTGATTATGCATCCACCTGGTGAATTATGCCTCATCAGTTTTCAAATTGCATAAAAGGAAACGTCAATCTGTTATCTCCTTTATCAATTGTATGACATCGGTTCTTGTGTCAGCACAGATTGGATAGAGCACTTAAAATATCTTTTGATGATTTCCTTTAAGTTCTTAAATGATTACTCTATCCCTTCAATTCTTCCATGGCCAGACCTCCAATTACTCAGTAATTCTGAGGGTGTTTTGAGACATTTCTGGTTTCAGTCTATCTCCTAGGTGAGCCATCCCCCATTTGCCCTTAAGCTACCTTGTTCCTTTAAGTAAAAAGTGGTCAAGTGAGAAGAGAGAATCTGGTTCTCATGCCAAGGAAAGTCTGGGTTGGGAGAGAGACTGGCAGACTCTCCAGAGTGTGGGCAAATAGATTAATTCACTTTACCGTTGTAGAAATCATCTTGGAGGCTTGCTTATTTACCAGCTGGGGAGAGGCAGTTAATTTCAGCTCATTGAATTGAGTATTGGATCTTGCTACGTGGGGAAACACAGCTCGCCCCACCAGCTCTTCTGAACACATAATTCTCAAACAGAAACGGCAGGTAATTGAGCTCACCTCGATGAGGTACCAGATCAGCTCTGCCAGAGTTCAGGTGCCTCCTTAATTTTCCCCAAAGTGGAAATGAAAGGAATGATGAATTTCCTCTGTATCCATCCTGGCATTTGCTGCCCTGCCGTCCATGTTAAAGGCATTTGTCCGCATCACTCTTATAAACAGAATTAATCCATTTCCATCTCTTCTTTGGTGATCATTATGAATTCAGTAGGGGCATCTTCAATGTTTTCTCTTACAAAATGCTTGATATGTTTTACAACTGAACGTAGCTTCACTAGGATTTTTAAAGTAGGTGTAGAAACATTTTGTCTATGGATCTGGGTCCAAATTCCAACTTTGCCCGCTGATCACCATGGGTTTATAAATGAGTCTCTCTTCTTTGAGCCTTAGTTTCCAAGGGTGCAGAAAGAGCACGGTAATACCCATTATTACTAACTGGTATCATTATAAAATGTGTGCCTTTGAAATAAAGATGAAATATTCTAATGCAACACAGTACATTAAAGAATGTCCCGTTCGAGAGCTGATCCTCCTCGTCTGCATGTCTTAGCACACTTTGTCACCATCTTCCACCATCTGTTACCCTGTCAGGTATAGATTTCTTTACTTTTTCTCATACCATCTGTGTTTCAAACAAATACTACTAAGGGGTTTTCAGAATAAACTACAAAAGGTCCAACATGTTTGACCTTGACCTCGACGTCCTGGAAACCTGGGCTTTCCCCCAAACCGCCTGGTGAGGTCATCCCCTCCTCTCGGAGAGCAGAGGAGATGTGTCCTCATCCCAAGGAGCCCTCCCTCTTCTTATTGTCTGAATACAGAAAACCTTTCTCCAAGCTGCTCTGAACCATGTGCTGATTCACCTTCCCCGATTAGAGCACGAAGCGTGTGAAATGAGGTCCTTTTCTATTTACTGCTGAGATGACTCTGGTTCAGCCTGGACTGCCTTGGCTATGGAGGAGCACAGTGGGAGCCCCTGATTCAGAGGACAGGAGTTGTGGTCCATCGCAACACCATGTGGTTTATTTTGGGGAAGGTGCCTGCCTGTCTAGGGAGGTCTTTCTTCCCAACCAGGTTCAGAGCCTGAGGAACCAAGAGCAGAGCCTCTGGGGAGTTAGGTTCCACTGTCTGGCAGATGCTTTAGTGCAGCCCAGGCTGTAAGTCACCTCCTCCATCTTCACCTGTGTGAACGCTGACCACCTTGACCATCCTGATCTATTACCTCCAAGTCCAGCTCCAGAAGAGAACGTATTAGAGCTTCTGTCCATGCAGTATCACTCCCTTGGACACCATTCTCTCTAAATGGCATTGGGACCATCAAATTCATGCATCCAAGCAAACCCATTGATGGGGGTGGAAAGGGAAAAAAATGAGGGAGCCCCTGCCCACTGTTCTAGCCCGTAGGCAGCCACCTCCCAAAGGCAGTGTCCTCACCCGGCCGAGCATTTCTCCTGCTGGCAGCTATGCAAGGTTATGCCCTTTGCACCACTAACCTGGCTTCTTGGGTCCATCACTCACCCAACGGAAGGCTGAGACATGGAATAGGGTCTTCCCAGATGCTCAAGAGGTGTGGACAATAGCCTGCTGGAAAGCATGCATTCAGCTCATACTCATGGCTTCTGGTCTTCAGCTTCGTCCCCACTCCAAACTCAGGGACTGGAGGATAAAGCAACTTCCAGGACCATCTGAGCATCCGGCCAGTCCAACCGGAGCCTACCTTCTTCCCCCATCACTATGGAGAGAAACTCTTCTATTATGTACTTACTGGTTTTCTGTTTTCTGCACTCTTCAAAGGCTGACCACTTGTAATATCAGTCACAGGAGAAAGATGGGGTGTGCTCTTTCTTCTTTCTGGGGGACCCGGCAAATAAGAAATACCCAGTTATGTTTGCTGAACACGTTAAAGCTATCGCTTCTTCCCTGTGCTATAAGCATTTGCCTAACACATTTATTTCTTTACAAAAATGTTAAGCTCATTTAATTCAGGGATTGTTTTATTCACACATTTCTCAGAGGGTGCCTGTGGATAGGAGGGACTCGTTCACTGTTTATAAATGGGCAGACTATTTTTAAATATCACTTGCCATCCATGGCAGAAGGAATCATAATTGTGCTCTGTCCTTTCTCTGGTGCAGCCTAAGCCATTATGATTTACCATTCCTGAGACACTCAGTTATTTGGGAAGATAACAGCTGTTTGGAGGAACAGAAGTGGAAACAACATTGAGAGGCAGCTTTTCCTACAGTTTTAGAACTACCTGCATTTCACTCGTAAGGATTCCCCAGGTGAACGTTTTATGTGAAAGACATAAAAAATAGACTTCATTCAACTACACTGATTTTCTTCTAGCCTACATCTGTACACTCCAGTGATGAGTGTAGGGAGTGTAGGGAACAGCAGAAAGGAAACGTCTGGCCCAGACTGCATTCGTTCCCCAGCATGGCATTTTGGAACAGAAACTAAAAGCATGATATCATTACTTCTTGGAGAAAGCATATAATGAATGCTGATAAGTTTTACATTCTTCCAGTAAAAAAAAAAATCCTACCCAGATATGCTACACATAAATTCTAGCTGTCTCCAATATACAGAAGAAACACATTCCATCAGGAAGTTCACATCATCCCTTAAACACCACATCATCCATGAATAATAACGAACACTTGAGCCAATCAGCCCTACAGGAATGCTTAATGAGCCTATGTAAAGCTGAGTTAGCTCTTGACTTGCATTCTCTTTTAAACCATTCAGAAATCCTACAAGGGTAAGAATTGTTAACCTGTTTACAGATGAGGAATATACATCGGAGGCCATGCACATGGTCTTTATTGAGATTATTCAACTCTGCAATTGTGTGGAAGCAGCCGTGGGCCATACCAAATGAGTGGGCAGGTGTGCGTCCCAATGAAACTTTATAAAACAGGCAGTGGGCAGCATTGAGCCCATGGGGTATGGTAACCTGATTCCTTTTCTAAAAGGGTTGTTGGTTGGGCTGCTGAGCAACGTGGTAAACACATCCTGAGTGTGTATTCACTACACAAAGCACTGTGAAAATATTGGAAACTTACAGAAACAGACAATCCTGCATCTTCCGGAGACAACTGCTAGTAACACTGGGGTGTATTTGCCTCTTGTCATGGGACATTTACATTTGTACCATGGGCAGATTCCTGTATACATGCAAGTTTGCTTAACACACACCGCAAACCAGTTTTTTCACTGTTAAAATCCTTCATGAACATCATGTTAGGGTCAGTGCCACTGCCACCTGCTACCTGTAGCCAATGACAGGCTGAACGTGGACTGCAGGATGCTGGCCCTCTTGCCACAGGGTCACTGCTGTAGACTGGACATTGGTGTCCCCCAAAATTCATATACAGAAGCCTAGTCCCCCATGGGATGATATCTGAAGGTGAAGTCTTTGGGAGTCAATTAGGTCATGAGGATGGAGCCCTCAGGAATGGGACACATGCCCTTATAAAAGACACACCAGGGGGGTGCCTTGCCCCTTCCGCCAGGTGAGGATGCGGGGAGAAGACACATCTGGAACCAGCAAGTGGGTTCTCCCCAGACACAGAATTTGCCAGCACCCTCATCCTGGATTTGCAGCGTGCGGAATGATTAGAAATAAGTGTCTGTGTTTATAAGCCCCCGGGCTGCAGTATGCTGTTAGAGCAGCCGGAGTGGACCAAGCATTAGTACTCTGGATGCAGGTCATGCTCAGGACCTCCCTGCGGGATCAGGTGAATTGCATATGCAGCTGGGGTCACACCCACCCAGGCCATTCCTAGACAAACCCACCGCTGATGCCCTGTCCCTCTCCTGAGAGCTGTTCCTCAAAAATTCACATGCATGTGTGGGAATAATCCTTTCCACAGCTCTTCTGACAGAAAACCTGACCTAAGGCACCGCTTGCATGCATTTTAAAACACCTAGTTGGATCTTGGTCTTAGGAACATCATTTTAAGAGATGGTAGGTCTCAAATCCTTTCTCCTTTTTAAATACCAAAGTTGCATGTAACTTGAAAATGAACAAGAAGAAATTTCTATGATTTTTCTAAGAAAAGTATAACAAGTTGCTATAAACGCTTATGGAACTCAATCACTTGCATCAGGGATGAGAAAACCCATTTGCCGAGTCACATCACGGCTCTGTCTTTCGAGAATTCAGTGCATCTGACCATACCTCGGTAAGCTGTAGGCTTTACAGTCAGGAAAAATAAACTCAGAGAATCAAAATAAATAAAATAGCAGAAGACCAACTTAACTTAAAAGGACCCCATGGCAGGGACACAAAAGTAAAATATTTAGTTCTTGGTCTTCAGTAGAATACAATGAATGTTACATGTGTGGGAGGGAAAGAAAACATTTCTACGTTATGTTTAACAAAAAATTCATGTCTAGCTACTGTGTTCAGGTCACAATGCAATCAGCCATGAGAATCCATTGTCCCCAACTCGAAATGATAACTTCTTAAACTGCTATCAGCCCTGCTCTTACCTTGAGTCAATCATGCTGTATTTTAGCTATTGTGTGTGTGTTTTAATCTCCCCAGAGAGAAATGTATTTATTCAAACAGCTATTTTCACTAACATTCTAAACAAGAAGGCATAATTTAATGTGTTGACATTTTTCTTAAGAATCTTTTTTTTTCAAGTCACCTGAAAACATGTTTGAATAATCAAAGGATACCATACATGTTTTTTCCCCTTTTTCTCAACAAACACCAAAAGCTTATGTTGACTCTGAATTTTTCCCTGAAGGATAAAAGCTGAAGTGTTTAAGCCTGTTTGTTTTTCATGGATGCCCTGATCCATTCAGTGAAACCTTATAGCCAGATTTACTCTGATGCATGAGTAATATGTGGTTTGTTTCTGTGTGGCTCTAATTTTAGCAGGCTGCTGGAAGGCTGTTAGCATTTCCACGATCCATTCATTGTCTTCAGTTGCATGATTTCCAGGGCCAGCCAGTTCTTGACATCAAATAAGCTGCAGATCTCAGGCGAGCCAATGCTGCTAGCTTGAGATCCGCCACAGCGGGAGTATTTATAGCACAGACGTTGCTCCTGAAATACATCGGAGTCCAGATAGGGACTAACATACATATAGGAATTCTGCACATCAATAATTACCATATCAATCAGTAGTACCGGCTATAGGTCGATAAAATATTGCAACATCCAGTCAGCCACATGGAAAAATAAAAAAATGTGTCACATGATGTCCACAAGGCCATTACCAAATGGGTCAACAGTTTAAATGTAAACTACAAAACCTTAAAAATAAAACAGAAGGAAGGCTGATAGAAACTGATGTATCTTGGAAGGGACGACCTTTCTCACTACGGCAATATAAATAAATCACCAAGGAAAACATGGATAAATCAAGTTTCTGTGCAAAAACAAACACCATAAATGAATGACATCAAAGTGACATGAGTCCCTTTAGTGGCTTTTTGGGGTAAGATTTTCTATGAGAGTATTAAGTGCATATAGGCAGGGAATACACTGAAGGAATATTTCATTCTTGTATTAGCAGAGCCCCCAATAAACATCCAACCTTGTGGTGTCCATTGCATAAATGCTTGCTCTGTTATCATTGAACTTTACATCTTCATTATTTAAATTAAAAAAACATCGTTCCTCGCTTACACCTGCTATGTTTAAAACGTTCCATAGCCACATGTGGCTACCATATTGGACTCAATCTATGTGCAGCACATCCTGGTGGCAGAAGTTTCCACTGGACAGCTGGTCACTTGTCCGCTGGGTAAATTTTTGTTAACCTGTATTCCAAGCACTGCTCTGGTTGTGGACACTGAGAAGTGCTCACCCTGGAGAACCTTATATTCCAGCAAGAAACGCATAACAGCAGGCAGTGGTCAAGTGTTATCTTGCAGTGTCTCGGCCTCCTACACACATTCAACGCAAAAATTACTTATGTATTTAGGTTCCTTTCCAAACAGTGAGCCCCCTGTGAATGGCCAAAGGAGCCCTTTCTCCTCTTTAAAATCCCTGAGCATGATTCAGTGTCTGGCACAATATGTGGCTATTAAGTGCTTGATTATATATGAAATAAAATGATCTTTATGACCTGCCCCTCTGTTTTGTTTGTAAGGAACTAAATTTCACATGGTTAGTAGAAGAGCCACATTCAACATCTATGTCTCCCTTTCACATGTTCTCTGAAGAATATTAAAATGATCAGTGATGGATTTCAGAACAAGCCATTCTATAAAGAAAATACCGGAATCTTAAATATTTGAAAAAAGACAATGATCATTGGAAAAATTACTCCGTCTGTGTATATGATAACCTCCCTTCCTGTTATGTTAGGTCTTTGGGTGTCTATTCATGCACCTAAGAAGACCTCTCAGCTCATTAGCAGGGTGTTCCCTGAGGAAGAAAGGAAAAGGTTGGAAGAACTCTTGGAGATGAATTATTATAATACCTCTCGGTATTTATATTGGATTTGACTTTATGACACCTTCTTTTAACCCAAATTAGTACATGATGGTTTAAATGCAAACAATTACATGCTTTTAGTCAACGTGCTCATGTTCTTTCTCAATTGAATTTAGTTAATCCAAGCGCTTTCAAAGTGTTTCAATACGTGTGATTATCTGAATTTCACGTTTTCTCCTACAACCAGTTTTTGTCAAGATGAAATAAGTCCTATACAGTTTCCCAGGAAACCAAATTGGTTGCTAGTTGGAAGGAAAAAAAATGTATTTGTGAAATTAAATATGGATCTTTACGTTAATATCAAAGTGTTTTATGTATCCTGGAAAGTTGTGGAAAATTTGTTAAAGCTGAGCAAAACACATATTTTGTACCAGTCCTTTCTTAATGATATGGATCACTTAAATTGTATGCTCACAATTCTAAAATAAACTTCTTTTAGAAAAAAAAATGTTATGTCTCTCTTTGATAAACAATACAAGTTTCCTGTGGAAAGGTATTGAAGAAGAGAGAGACAGACAGACAGAAAATACACTCACATATGATTCCTGAATTCCTTGAAGCAAATGTCAAATCTTTTTGGGGTTGTTTCCTATCAAGTTTATTTTTTCTATATTCATTTTTATGTAATTAAATACACAGTATCTAAAATTCTCATTCACTAGAATATCACCTAATGGTTGTGATGTCAACTCTTTCCATGTTTTCATGATCTTCTTTCCTTACCTGTTTCTTCCATCTCACGATCAAAGCCATTACCTTTGAATATATTCAAATTAAGGTAGTCATTTTAGCCATCCTAATCTACAAGGGGACCTGACATTACATATAAATCAGATTTGGAAGCCACAGGGTTACTCACCTGAGCACTGAATGTCCGAGGATTTCACCTATTTCCCCTTATCGCATCGGACGGTCACATCTCAGGACTGTGTTGTAAGCTTCATAATGGACTTCCTTGTCATCACACTGAATCAAATTCCATCTGGAAGACATCTTTATAATTCATTCTTCATCTTTAGCATATATCCCCAAAACTCCCACTTCTCTGCCTCTGGACCCTGCCGTCAGAAAGTACCCATCCCAAATTATTTTTCTCTATTTTCCCATCCTATTCCAACCCTGAAAGGACCACACGTGGCTTTGATTCACTCCATTTAAATATCTCCAGGACTAAGCAGGGGACAGGATTTAGCACAGGCACTCTTAAAGATATCAAGGCAAGCAAAATATAGCCCCTGCCATCACGGAGTTTAAATCTGGAAAATGAAATAGACAGGTTTATAAATAAATGGTGGGATTTTGCCACCTTTTCATACATTGTCACTGTTTACCACCCAGTAAAGATGAGGATTCGAGTCCCAATAATGGGTTGAATGTGATATTTTATGATATTTATAATTGACCCCAGGCTGATTAGTGTTGTACCAAATTAGTGGCAGTATATTAATGATGTATAGGTAAATGATAGAGAAGGTCAGTCTAAATTACTGAAGATTGTGAATTTCCACAATGCTCATTGACAAATTACGTGCTTGCAGAATTTGTCCATAGGGCATATGATAATGAAGAGAATATGTTCATTTGTCATTATTAAATTAATTGTGGTCAGTTATATAGCCTTTCTTTATTATTACTGTTTTTTTTTTTTAGTGCTTATCTGACGTAGACTAATTTAGCTGCTGAGCAATACCCAGATCCTGTTCAGGAATGTCTGGTCCTAACACACATCAGCCCGTCAGCTTGGTAGAGTTGCAGCAAAGGTCACTTCCACCCACGGTACAAATGTGTATGAGCCCACAGACATATTTTGATAAACTCAGGAAAGCCTCTACTCTGTCTTTGAACACAAGTCCTTTTCACAAAAGATGTACACTGAGATTGAATGATACTGTGGAGGCAGGATTGGGTAAACTTCAGGTTGGTTTGAACAAGTCTCCCTTGGAACTGTGTGTGTGCTCATTTAGGGGACACAAGACAAACAGGGTTGTAGACCAAGATCCTGGTCCTGAAGGTAGTTTCCAAGATGGCCAGCTTCCCAAAAGCTTGCAAGCTTGCTCTCCTTTATGGGTGCTGAAACACACTGCCACACCCTCGGTAATGAAAACCCCCCAAATCCCTTATCCTACAGTAACTTAGCTGAGATGCCCAGCATGGTCTCACTGGGCTGATAGCATGCGTCAGCAGGACATGCTCCTCCTGTAGAGTCTTGGGCAAAATCTGTTTCCTCGACCCCAGCTACAACCTGAGTTAGTCTTTGTCATGCAAGGTGATATTTTTTACAGCGGCTCGGAATTAGTATGTAAACATTCTTGGAGCAGGCATTATTCTGCTCGCCACACCATTCAACCACATATCTTGTCTCCACCCATCACCCGAGAAAAACTATTTCTAATATAAATCATGACAAATAAGGAACCTCTGTGGTAGACTTCAAAAAGGATATTTGGAATATATCCTTTATGGATAGTGCTGCATTTCTGAATTAGGGACTTAAAATAATAATATTCTTCACTAGACGGCAAACACAGTTAATTTTCATAAACAAATACCTCATTGAGTTTACAGGGAAGCATTTTAAAGTGAATTGCCCAAAAATAACATAACAGCATGCATTCAATGCAATTTGTCTTAAGAAGTAAACTGAATTTTATCTCTTCATGTTTATCTAACAAATGTTTATGAATTTAAAGTGTCCAAAATACAGGCTCCAAAAAAAAAAAAAATACAGAGTAGGAATAGCCTGTAGACAAGCCTAGTCCAATTTCCTCATTTTAAAGATGATAAATATAAACAGAATTTAAGTGACCTGCTGAAAGTTACAAATACCGTGACTTATGACCTAGGTGTTCTAAATGCAAGTCCAGTTTTATTAGCAGAAATAAAAGTCTATCCATTACCTCAAGGGTTTTCCATTTAGAATCATTAAAACTTTTCAAATTAGAATTGCTAAAATTCTTTGAGTTTATGATAACCCATCTCTATTTAAAACCGTTTAAATAGAAGCAACCGGCTTGATGAATTGTGGTCTACCTTCAGGTTTCAGCTACCCCTTCATCTATTTTAGTTAGCATCTGGTAAGATCAAAGGTAAGACATGCTTCTACTGCATAACCAACAGAGGCCACTTTCCTACCAAGAAACTCTTAAAAGATGCACCTCGAATTGTGTGAGAAAGCTCCGAAGGAACCTGCTTTCGTCCCTCAGTCATGCTTTGCATCTTCTCACGCATGCAATTCATTAATTTTATAGAAACAAGGAAAAACATGTTTGGTCTCCATGGAAACCACATTGTGTTCTCTTAGCATCGATGTGAATGTCAAACACTGAGAAACTGAGAAAAGGGAAAGTGAGTTTAAATGTCAGTCGTTACTGGAACTCCTCAAAGAGATTCTGAAGCCTTGTGACTGCACAGAAACAGCTATTGCCTTCTGGCTGAGTGGCATTTCCCTGCAGGGTTTCTATTTCCTGATAACATATTTCATCCTGCATGAAGCATTCACAGAAACATGTGGTTTTCACCACTCAGAGAAGTGTGTCTTACCCTTTTGCTACAGGAGTTTGGCTGGAGGATCTCTCCATGGTGCAGAGCTCCCCCCATTTCCCTATCGCCCTGCCTCCTTGACCTTCTAAAAGCGTATGAAAGCCATCCTTTACTCTGAAGTGAAACGATGTCAACCCAACAGGCTACATTCAACCACTGGAAAGCATGTTTGGCTCTCGGTTCCCATAGAAAGTCTGCTTGTGAAGATAATCTCAACAATGCATCTATTCATTCCTCTAACAGATATTTATTCAACATCCTTGTGCTCAAAACATATGGGTGAGTCGATACCCAAGTCTTCTACTGTCCTCAGGGACCTCGCATTCTAATGTGGAAAGCAGTCATAAACATGCTCTTAGAAAACAGTATTATTTGTAATGTGGAAAGCATAGCCACACAGGCTGAGAATAAACAAAAAGGGGGAAACATGTCTTTAGGAACAAACTCTACTGGATGCAATAGGTTTTTTTAACTCCAGGTACAACTCGGGGGTTTCTAAGTTATGAAATGAGTACCGTTAATCTCAGGGACCATGTGATCAGTGAGAAGGCGATGGAAAGATATAGACATTAAATAAATCCGTTTCAGGGAGTTTGATCTCTTAGTTACAGATACCTATTTTGCCCTCTTCTGAGCTATAACAGGAATGTATCAGCAGCTTTCTTTCAGTGAAAATAGAATGACTGTGAAGTTAAATCTTAAATGCTCAAGTGGTTTTTAAAAGAGCTACGAAAAGATTTATAAGGGGAGACCTATGAATGAAGGCAGGTAACTTAATGAACTCTCATTAAAATTCTAACGTTTCAACAAAAATTCCTAAGAAAACTTCTCATAGAAGAGAATGAAAAGGGTTCACTCAAAGTGCATATAAATGACCAAGGGATAACATGCAAAAATAGGCAACATTTCCCCCAGGTAAGGAAATATTTTAAGGTATGAGCTTGCAAAATTGTTACTGCGTCATGTTCTGAACTGTAGAAACTGAAACAGCAATTTACATCATCTGTTAGTAGAAAGTTCGTGTTGATATTACCCTCATACAAGTCATCCTCAAAAGGGTTATTATAGATCAAGAACGTTTTTGACACTATATTATGATAACGTGTTTTAACAGCTTTATCGACATTCAAAAAACTGCATATATTTAATGTATACAATTTGATGAGTTTGGACATAGGCAACACCTGTGTTCTCATAAACACAGTCAAGCACCTCCAAAATTTCCTTGTGTCTCTTTGTTGCTTTTCTGTGTGTGTAAGATCTACCTTTGTAGTTACCTCACACTCATTAGGATGGTTATCATAAAAAATAACAAGTGTTGGCAAGGATGTGGAGAAACTGGAACCCTTGTGTACTGTAGGTGGGAATGTAAAATAGTGCAACCACTCTGGAAAACAGTTCAGAGGCTCCTCAAAAAGTTAAAATTAGAACTGCCATAGAATCCAGGCATTCCACTGATGAGGATATCAGAATCTTGAAGAGATGCTCATTGCAACACTCTTCATAATGGTCAAGATGTGGAAATAGTCAGATGTCCATCAATGGCTGAATGAATAAAGAAAATGTAATATATATATAATTGACTCCTAGGAGGTAGTCAACTTCATGGAAGCAGAGGGTAGCATGGTGGGTGGGTACAAGGGATAGGTGAGGGAATAGTAGTTGTTCAAATGGTATAAAGTTTCACTCATGCAGGATCAATACATTCTAAGGATCTGCTGTACAACATGGTACCCACAGATAATGCTCCTGGGATGACATGTGGTTTTATTCAGTACATCTACTTGAGACATATCCTCTGGTCTATGGTGGGTGAAAAGTAGATGCTCAACAACCAGGATGTGAAAGTTAAGACCCATTAGGGAAAAAAACGGAAGGGTAGAGGATAGAGAAGTGAATAGCTGGACTCTTCAAGCTCAGCGCTGAGCGGCACAAGAGAAAATGAACACAGGTCTGAACCCAGGAAGAAAACATTTCTGTGGCCATCCCCTGAGATGTAAACACCATGGGTGCAAAAATTTGTTGCCCTTTGCTTTGCTTTTTGCCACTTAATTCCCAGTACTGAAAGCACCTGCACCATTGTTGAATACATGAGTGTGTCTTAACCTGCCCAGGACTCAGTAAAATGCTAGCCCAAAGTCTAGATGCCTGATAGATGCAAGGGGAACAGATTGGAAGCAGGATAGTTGGATGACTGGATGGATACATGAATGAATGAATATAAAAACAACAATTCAATAACAAGAAAATATTCTTTCACACATGCACAAGAAACATTTCCCTTTAAATCTGCTAAATTTAAATACTAAGTCCTCCACATCGACCCAAATACGCTAAGCACACAGCATGCGTTCTCGATGGATTAAATGCATGGTGAAAAAGAAGACTACAGAATGATTTGAGAATGTTTATATTCAACAATTTCAGCAATATTATGCAATCTTAGTTATGAAAACAAAGTGTTAAAGCCCAGGCAGTGTCCATGATAGGTGATCATTTGGTACAAAATAAGTTTATTTTACTGACAGTGGAAGGCTCAGAGGCTCGCCCACTGCTTTAAGAGTAAGAAATCATGACTAAATAGTGCATTTCAGCTTCTTGGATCAATGTCTCGGTATAAAGCATTAAAATTTAAAAGAAAAGTACTCTTGATTTTCCAGTTAACCACTAATACAGTGAACCTGTTCTTTGGCAAACAAAAGGAAAAATGTTTTAAAATGCAGGTCCTCGAATACACATGGAGGGATTCAAGATGACAGCGTGAGAGGTGAGACAGAGAACTCCTCCCAAAACTACAAATAGTACGAAAATATAGTTAATTAATACAACTAACCCGAAAAATGCAGCAGGAAAGAAGGCTGCACCAGACTGCATACAGACTTCACGGACAGAGCAGACCTCATGAAACACGGCAACGCATGAAAGCCTTGATCTGGCGGAACCCGAGCCCTTCCCCAACCCCAGCTCACCAGCGAGAGGAAGAGAAATGCAGTGAGAGAGGGAGTGGAAGCTTGGGACTGCTGCTGGAGGTCAGCTTTGCAAGCAGAAACCTACATTGTGTGGTGCTCTGGAGGATGGGGAGCTGGGACAGGCAGAGTGCCTGAGAGACAGATTCCGGCCATTTGTGGAGGATGGAGATCCACACCCAGACGCTCTGGAACAAGGGAAAGGCAGGCGGTCTGAGAGGCTTCCTAGCAGCGAAAGGGCTGCTGAAGGGACAGGGTTTGCCCATCAAGGTTATCATTTAAATTTGATGGAGGGATTAAACAATTTTCAGATAAGCAAAGCTGAGAGAATTTACCTCCCACAAACCACCTCTACAATGTATTTTGGAGGGACTCCTATAGATGGAAGTATTCCTAAGACTAAATAGATGTCACCCAAAGGATAGAAAAAGAGTACAGAATATGATTCATAACATACAAAGAATGGAGGAGGAAGAAAAAGGAAGAAAAAACAAAAAGAATCTTAAGGTTGTGTTTGTAATAGCATATGAAGTGAGTTAAATTAGACTGTTAGATAGTAAGGTAATTATCCTTGAACCTTTGGTAACCATGAATCTAAAGCCTGCAATGGCAGTAAGTACATACCTATCGATAATCACCCTAAATGTAAATGGTCTGAATGCACCAATCAAAAGACATAGAGTCACTGAATGGATAAAAAAACAAGACCCATCTGTATGCTGCCTACAAGAGACTCACTTCAAACCTAAAGATGTACACAGACTGAAAGTAAAGGAATGGAAAAAGATATTTCATGCAACTAATAGGGAGAAAAAAGCAGGATTTGCAGTACTACTTTCAGACAAAATAGACTTCAAAACAAAGAAAGTCACGACAGACAAAGAAGGACATTACATAATGATAAAGGGGTCAGTCCAACAAGAGGATATAACTATGATAAATATCTATGCGCCCAACACACGATCACCTACATATATGAAACAAATACTAACAGAATTAAAGGGGGAAATAGAATGCAATGTATTCATTTTAGGAAACTTCAACACACCACTCACTCCAAAGAACAGATCAACTAGACAGAAAATAAGTAAGGAGACAGAGGCACTGAACATAGTATAAGAAAAGATGGACCTAACGGACATCTACAGGACACTCTATCCAAAAGCAACAGGATACACATTCTTCTCAAGTGCACATGGAACACTTTCAAGAATAGATCATATACTAGGCCACCAAAAGAACCTCAGTAAATTCAAAAAGATTGAAATTGTACCAACCAGCTTCTCATACCACAAAGGTATGAAACTAGAAATAAATTACACAAGGAAAATGAAAAAGCCCACAAACGCATGGAGGCTTAATAACATGCTCCTAAATAATCAATGTATCAATGACCAAATAAAAACAGAGATCAAGCAATATATGGAGATAAATGACAACAATAATTCAACACTGCAAAATCTGTGGGAGGCAGCGAAGGCCATGCTAAAAGGGAAGTATATTGCATTACAGGCCTACCTCAGGAAAGAAGAACAATCGCATATGAACAGTCTAAACTCACAATTAACAAAACTAGAAAAAGCAGAACAAATGAGGCCCAAAGTCGGTAGAAGGAGGAACATAATAAAGAATAGAGCAGAAATGTATAAAATTGAGAAGAATAAAACAATAGAAAGAGTCAATGAAAGCAGGAGCTGGTTCTTTGAGAAAATAAACAAAATAGATAAACCCCTAGCCAGACTTATCAAGAAGAGAAAGGAAAAATCACTATGGACAGCACAGAAATACTAAGAATTATGAGAGAATCTATATGGTAACAAACTGGATAATCTAGAAGAAATGGACAATTTCTAGAAAAATACAACCTTTCAAGCCTCACCCAGGAAGAAACAGAAAATGTGAATAGACCAATTACCAGCAAAGAAATTGAACTGGTAATCAAAAAACTACCTAAGAACAAAACTCCTGAACCAGATGGTTTCACTGCTGAATTTTATCAAACATTCAGTGAAGACCTAATGCCCATCCACCTTAAAGTTTTCCAAAAATACAAAACTCATTCTACAAGGCCAACATCACTCTAATACCAAAACCAGGCAAAGACACCACAAAAAAAGAAAATTACAGACCAATATCTCTGATGAACATAGATTCAAAAACCCTCAACAAAATATTTGCAAACCGAATTCAAAAATACATCAAAAAGATCATCCATCATGATCAAGTGGGATTCATCCCAGGGATGCAAGGATGGTACAACATTAGAAAATCCATTAACATCATCCACTACATCAACAAAAAGGAGGATAAAAACCACATGATCATCTTCATAGATGCTGAAAAAGTGTTCGACAAAATTCAACATCCATTCATGATAAAAACTCTCAACAAAATAAGTATACAGGGCAAGTACCTCAACATAATAAAGGCCATATATGACAAACACACAGCCAACATTATACTTAACAGCGAGAAGCTGAAAGCTTTTCATCTAAGATCAGGATCAAGACAGGGATGCCCACTCTCTCCACTTTTATTCAACATAGTACTGGAGGTCCTAGCCAAGGCAATCAGACAACACAGAGAAATAAAAGGCATCCAGATGGGTAAGGAAGAAGTTAAACTGTCCCTGTTTGCACATGACATGATACTGTACATAAAAAACCCTAAAGAATCCATTCGAAAACTACTAAATCTAATATCTGAATTCAGCAAAGTTGCAGGATACAAAATTAATAAACAGAAATCTGTTGCATTCCTATACACTAACAAGGAACTAACAGAGAAATCAGGAAAATAATTCCATTCACAACTGCATCAAAAAGAATAAAATACCTAGGAATAAACCTAACCAAGGAAGTAAAAGACCTATACTCTGAAAACTACAGGACACTCATGAGAGAAATTAAAGAAGAAACCAATGAATGGAAACACATCCCCTGCTCATGGATTGGAATAATTAATATTGTCAAAATGGCCATCCTGCCTAAAGCAATCTACAGATTTAATGCAATCCCTATCAAAATACCAACAGCATTCTTCAATGAACTAGAGAAAATCTTTCTAAAATTCATATGGAACCACAAAAGACCCCGAATAGCCAAAGCAATCCTGAGAAGGAAGAATAAAGCAGGGGGAATTATGCTCCCTGACTTCAAGCTCTACTACAAAGCCACAATAATCAAGATGATTTGGTACTGGCACAAGAACAGACCCATAGACCAGTGGAACAGAATAGGGAGCCCAGTTATAAACCCAACCACATATGGTAAATTAATATATGATAAAGGAGCCATGGACATACAATGGGGAAATGACACCCTCTTCAACAGCTGGTGTTGGCAAAACGGGACAGCTACATGCAGGAGAATGAAACTGGATTCTTGTCTAATCCCATACACAAAAGTAATCTCAAAATGGATCAAAAACCTGAATGTAAGTCATGAAACCATAAAACTCTTAGAAAAAAACATAAGCAAAAATCTCTTGGACATAATTATGAGCAACTTCTTCATGAACATATCTCCCCGGGCAAGGGAAACAAAAGCAAAAATGAACAAGTGGGACTATATCAAACTAAAAAGCTTCTGTACACCAAAGAACACCATCAGTAGAACAAAAAAAATTGTACAGTATGGGAGAATATATTCATAAATGACAAGTCCGATAAGGGGTTGACATCCAAATTATATAAAGAGCTCATGCACCTCAACAAACGAAAATCAAATAAGCCAATTAAAAAATGGGCAGAGGAACTGAGCAGACACTTCTCCAAAGAAGAAATTCAGATGGCCAACAGGCACATGAAAAGATGCTCCACATTGCTAATCATTGGAGAAATGCAAATTAAAACCACAATGAGATATCACCTCACACCAGTAAGGATGGCCACCATCCAAAAGACAAACAACAACAAATGTTGGTGAAGATGTGGAAAAAGGGGAACCCACCTACACTGCTGGTGGGAATTTAAAATAGTTCAACCATTGTGGAAAGCAGTATGGAGTTTCCTCAAAAAACTCAAAATAGAAATACCATTTGACCCACTCCACACCTAGGAATTTACCCTAAGAATGGAGGAGCCCAGTTTGAAAAAGACATATGCACCCCTATGATTATCGCAGCACTTTTTACAATAGCCAAGAAATGGAAGCAACCCTAAGTGTTCATCAGTAGATGAATGGATAAAGAAGAGGTGGTACATATACACAATGGAATATTATTCAGCCATAAGAAGAAAACAAATCCTACCATTTGCAATAACATGGATGGAGCTAGAGGGTATTATGCTCAGTGAAATAAGCCAGGTGGAGAAAGACAAGTACCAAATGATTTCACTCATATGTGGAGTATAAGAACAAGAAAAAACTGAAGGAACCAAACAGCAGCAGACTCACAGAACCCAAGAATGGACTAACAGTTACCAAAGGGAAAGGAACTAGGGAGGATGGGTGGGAAGGGAGGGATAAGGGGGGAAAAAGGGGCATTATGATTAGCAGACATAATGTAGCAGGGGGGATATGGGGAAGGCAGTATAGCACAGAGAAGACAAGTAGTGATTCTATAGCATCTTACTATGCTGATGGACAGTGACTGTAATGGGGTATGTGGTGGGGACTTGATAATAGGGGGAGTCTAGTAACCATAATGTTGCACGTGTAATTGTACATTAATGATAGCAAAATTTTTTTAAAATGCAGGTTTTCCTGAAAAGGGTAATGTATTAGCACAATTAAGATGGTACATGATCCGGATGTTCTCCAGGCGTGTTCATACACCCCTTTGAAGAGGCAGCCAGCACTCACCTTGAGATGAACAGCCATCAGCTCAATTGCCCCTTCCCTGCTGTACCACACAGAATCATCGCAGACTCCCTATTTCGGTTCCCACGGACGCAGAAACAAGGTGTCTTTCCTTAAGTGGCTTTCATAGCCCTGGTGAAAAGGATTCTTCGTGTCCAAAATTTCCTACATACTGAAGAGGGCTCTACCCTCTGTCTCCTCGTTGTGCCGCCCACGTGTACACACACTGCACCGGCACACCAGTAAGTAGCCTGGCTAAGTCACAGGGACACCTCTTATTTCCACTAATAATTTCTGAATGACGGACTGTTCCTTCATGTAGAAGGATTTTTGTGAAGAATCAGTCTTGTTGATTTTCAGAATGAGATGTTTCCATTCAATAATTTCAAGCCTGGCCAGCTCCCAGCATTATTCTGTCAGGTAAATATGAGCTCAAGGCAGGAAGACGTGTGCACTCATTATAGGCAGAGGGATGTTAAAAGGATTTTCTCTTTCCGAGTTTATCCAGTGGATTTATGGTTGATCCTATAATTGCTTTAATAGCAGCGCATGATTCAGAATGCATCTTCCAGCATCTCTTTCCCTCTTAGAGTCCCATGGAAAGCCGTACTTTAAGATCCTTTGTGTTATAATCACAAGGGCTGGCTAAATGGGAGAAAGATACCCTGCAGATTTGCATAATCATGAGTTTAAAACCCGTGAATATGTGGATGGTAAATTCTAATTTTACATAAAATATAAGATCAGTCTAAAGGACTCCCTTTGTAGGGAATACATTTTTAAGAACAAGTATGTCATGTGGACAAGGGAACACCATTGGTGCCCATGAGTGTTCTTGACAATGACCTGCAAGAGAACTGGTGACTTTGCATGGTGGACGAAGCCATGGTACTTAATGGAAATCATTCCAGAACATTTTCAGAGTAACTGTAGGAAGTCCTGACTATTTGCTGGTCCCAATGCCCTGTGTTTGCTTACCACATTTTCCCAGCATCCAATTTTGCTTTGCTTCCATGGCGTTATCAACCAGGAAGTGTCTCTGAAAGGAAGTTTAGCCCTGGTTCTATTGCAAGACACGCCTTCCAGATGAAACAATATGCCTCTCCGTTTTAAATAATAAATGTAGCACCTCCTAGGATTCTACATTGTGACTGGAAGGGCACCATGCTTTCATAAATCTTCCTGGATCCCAAAAATTGTGTGAAAGAGGGCAGAATTTCTTTCTCTTTTGTGTTACAGAGGAGCTGAAGGCGTAAGAAGGTGGTTTTAGGTAGCGTATTGAAGCATTTAAGAGCACGGCTCTGGAGTCAATGGCAGTTATGCAGAACGCTGCTTCAGAAAGCCAGGCAAGGCCCTGCATCTCAGTGTCTTCACCCACCCAGTGAGCAAATACAGGACAGACACAGTTTTGCTGCTCAGGATTGAAGACTGAATTAAATGAGCCCATGAAAGTAAGTCACAAAGAGCCATATAGCAGTCTTAGTAAGTGCTTGGTCTTCCTTGTGTTGTGGGAGTTTAGTTGACCATCAACTGGTGCTATAGCTGGCTTCCAAATGGCATCCTCTGACCCTCCATTTCTTGTGTGAATCATATTTCGAGGCTGGCTAATAGGAACTGATTGGTCAGAGCTTAACCATAACTACGAGAGCTGACCACACTACTATTTTCATCTTACCAACAGAGAGATAGGCCATCAGTATGCAAGTCAGCACAATGGCAGACAAACTCGGGACTTCAAAAACGTTTCAGAGTTCATCAGAGAGACCCGTGAAATGGACACAATGTGTCTTAGTGAAGATCACCTAAACAGCACACAAAACACAGTTTATACTTGACATGGTCAAAGACATTCCTGAACTCTGCTTTAGGACCCTACAAGTCTACCTTTTAAATGCAGTTTGATTTTTTTATTCCCCTTGTCTTGTTTTCAGCTAGTTTGGAACATGCACGTTTGGGTCTTTGATACTAACTTCTTCCAGCTTACATCTACACCATCTGGGGTCATTGCTTGCTCAAGGTCCCCATGTTCGTTAAAGACACTGTGACATCTGAAGATCGTGAAAGCTCCCCACCTGCTGGGCAGAGTGCACCTGGACAATTTTGTCTGTCTGTCCTTTCTCCTGAGCAGTAAGCTCTGTGCAATCCTTGCCCCTTTAGCAGCCGTATTGCTAAGGGCTTCTTTGTTAGGAAGTCTCAGAGACTGCCCGCCTTTCTTTTGTCCCCGAGCAGCTGGGTATGGATCCTTGCTTTCACAAGCAGCTGGATTCTTAGGCTCTCCAGGAATTCTGCCTGTCTTAGCTTTCCAACCCCCTAATTACAAGAGTATCATGCAAGCACCATGAAATGTAGGTTTGTGCTCCCAGAGCAGATCTCCAGAGTTAGGTATTCAGCAGTCCCGTATCTCCACTTCCTCCCTTCTCCTTTCCTGTTCCTCCTGCCAGTGAGCTGGGGTGGGGGAAGGGCTTGGATCCCACAGGACCACAGCTTTAGTATGTTACCCTTTTCTGTGAGGGTTGCTCTTGTCTCCAGGTGTATGCAGTTTGTTGCCGTCCTCTTTCCCGTTGCTCTTTCAAGAGTAGTTGTAGTAGCTTTATTTTTCATATTATATGAGGTTTTACAAGGATGCCTCTGTCTCACCTCTCAGGCTGCCATATTTTCTGCGTATTTCTTTGGAGCTACTCCAATGATACTGTGTTGATTTTGGATTTCACTTGTTTGTTGTCAGGATATAGAACTGCATTTGATTTTTTATTAATCTTATATATCTTGTAATATTGCTGAACTCACATGTTAGTTCTAGGAGAGATGATTTGTTTTTGTTTGATTTTAATAACCCTTGGGATTTTCTGTGTAGACACTCATCTGTAAGTAGAGATGGTTTTCTTTCTTTTCTAATCTGTATGCATTTTATTTCTTTTTCTTGCCTCATTGCACTGGCTAGAACTTCCAGAATCATTTTGACTAGAGTGGTGAGAATGGGCATACTTTCTCTGTTCCCAAAGAGAAACATTCATTCTTTCATTTTTAAGTCTGATGTTAGCTGTAAGTTTTTTATAGATGCTCCTTGTGAGTTTTAAGAAGCTCTCTGTATTCCTGGTTTTATGAGAGGTGTTCTTACAAAATAATGTTAGATCTGTTAGATGTTTCTTCTGCATCAGTTGGTGATTGTATGAATTTTTTCCTTCTGTGACCCGTTCATATGGTGAATAAATTGATTTTTAAATGTTGAACCATCCTTGCATACCTGAAATAAATACTTGGTCATGGTGTTGTAGTCTTTTTATGTGTTGCTGGATTCTATTTGCTAGTATTTTGTTTTGAAGATTTTTGCATCTAAACTCATGAGAGACACTGGTGTGTGGTGTTCTTTTTTTATAATGTCTTTGTACTCATAAAATGAGTTGGAAAGTATTATAGATTGTATAAAACCGGTATTAATTCTCCCTAAATGTTTGGTAAAACTCTCCAGTGAAACCTGGCCCTGGAAATTTCTTCTTGGGGAGGACTGTTCAGGCTGTTTCATCTTAGTTGAGTTTTGGTAGTTTGTGGTTTTCAAGAAATTGATGCATTTGTTCTAAGTTGTCCCAATTAATCAATATAGATTTGTTTGTAGTATTGACTTGTTATCCATTAAATGACTGTAGAGTTTTAAAAAAAAAAGAGAGAGACTGTGACAGCACACCAGATGGATAGGCCCTCTTAGAAACCAGGAGAGAACTGCTTACACACACACTTTCCCATTCAGTGTTGCCCACATATCCATTACAAACAGACTGTCTCCCCTGGGTACACTTAAGGTGTTTTATGATATCATTTTCAATGGTAGCCACAAAAAAAAAAACAACCATATCCCCAAAACTGAGCCACAGCCATGACTTCATCTATCAGCCTAACGCAGATGCTGCAGAATGCCCAGCTCACTACATTGACTTGATCTGCATGGCATTTTATTTTGAAATCATCATCCATTCACATGCAGTTGCAGTTAAGAGATTTTGTGGGCCTTTCTTCATGCATTTTCCATGAATGTAACTATCCTTTAGAATATGCTTTATCAAGTACTAAACATTGGTTACATTTTGATTGTGGAATTTGATTTTCTGTTTCCCTTAAGAAAGGGAACATCCAGCAATATGGGACCTCTATTTTCACATGGCAAACAGTGCTATCAAATAAGATTTTCAACTAGAAGTAATCTCCTTTCTACATAGTCGCTGATTCACACAAATGGCTTAGTAGAGGGGTTACATGCTTCTTAGCTCACCATCCTGTTCTTTCTCTGCCCAAAATTCTGGGGCTGCTATCTCTCTGTTTCCCATGATTTTTTCCACAACCAGCTTGATCGTCACCTTACTTTTACCTGTCTGACCTCAGGAGCAGTTACGTTTGAGACTCCTGGTTCAGGCTTACTTCAAGATGTTTCAGAACAAAACTAACTTGGTTGCATGTCTTAGAAATAGAGAGAAATACCAAGACTATTGAAAATCATGTTGGAAGAGGCTTCTGGGCATGAGGGAGGTAAAGGCAGATTATGAAATCAAAAGCATGAGGAAATGATGAATGTTGCACAGGTAATATCATAAATCAAAAGATTGGGAATAATCCTCAGGGTCCCAGAGGGAATTGTACAGCTCATACAAACTGCTGATCACATGCCCTTAACAGCAGCCAGAAAGAGTGAAGGAATGTCACTAATGATTTCTTAAACCCCCTTTCCGTGTTAGACCAGTTCTGTGTTTGCATCCATTGGCCACGCTCTGTGGCTTTTGAAGAACAGGCTGGGCGCTCATCGGGGCTCAGGCTGGGTTGAGCTCTGCAGATGGCACAGCCCCTCTCATACTTGTGGAGTTTTTATACCTGCCCAGCAATTAGAATAACCTCCCACGGATACTGAGAATGACACCACAGACATTCCCAAGAGGGTTCAGTGAGAAGGGGTGCTTACCTGAACCATGGAAAAGGAGGGTCTGTGACATTGAGATGGTGTGGGTCGGGGCTGAGAGAGAGCCTTTTGTCACCGAGTAGAAGGTGGGTGCTGGTGTTATCTTTTGTGAAGTAGTTGACTGTGGGAGCTGTGGGCTGCAATTCCCCTGGGTCACTGCGTCCATGAATCACACATGCAGGTAGCGTGCGTGAAATGGCTTAGGACCCCTGCTGTGGTTCCCAGTGTTGGGGGAGCCCATGTCCACCCCTCGCATCACCAGAACTCCGTGCATAACATTTATCCACCGGGATCACATCCCCAGGCAGTTTCCTTCCTTTTCCTACATCCATAGGCCACTTTACAGGACGATCCATCTTACCTATGGCCGACCTTCAGTGCTGTCACCAGGGAGGCACCTGTGGGCGTGATATTTTTGGGTACCGCTGAGAGGTCATTGCATCCCACTCACGTGCACATTGCTCATCATGCCGCCTCTGCTGTTATTAATCATCCCAGTTCTCCAGGGGCTGCTGTGGAGGGTGTTTGCTGCCCTATCCACCCGCTCATGGGGGGGCGGTCAGAGGAAACACATTCATCTCCATCTTGCCACATTTAACCTCTTTCAAGGTTTCCTCAGTGTTGTGAACAGCGGGCTCTTTCAACTTGTTCAAAGGCATCTTGTCTCATTGCTGTTTTCAGACAACCTTAGAACATGTAAGATTGGATTTAACGGGGCATGGTAAATAATAAGGGTTAATATTGCCAAAATAGAAATAGACCAATAATCAACCCTAAATAAAGAAGAAAAGCATAAACAACAATGGTCTTTTTTCCAGACACATGTTCATACTTGTAATTGAAAAATTAATCTGTCTTTAGATTTCCCAAAGGAATTACAAGAAGCTTAACAACTTCACATAATTTTAAAAAGCACTCCGGAGTATTTATAAATAGCAGTAGCAATCAATATTTCTAAACTTTTGTTAAGGTATTTAGATTCTGGATCTTTAATTAACTGACTTTTATTCCACAATGGTGATGCCATTTAATTTGCCATTAAAAGAATGAAGATATGAGAAAGATGGAGCCCCAGCCCGTAGTTATTTCTACTTATTTTTTTCTAGTTTACTTTTAGGACTCCACATTTTCTGTTAATATAAAAGTTCCCATGCTTTTTATTTTCATCCATTTATTTTTTTCTGGTTGGTGGTACAAGTCTGAATTTTTAACCTCTTTATTTACCCCCTTTTATATCTGGTCTGGGGTGGATTTACTGTAACACTAAGTAAATATCAAATAATTAATAACAATCATAGCAAATATAGGAATCTTAGGTTAATGCCATTATTGGAATTTTATCATTTTGTGAATTTCTGAGAAAAATGAATTATCATATTTTCTAAAATAATCTATCTGCTCATTAACTTTTCAGGCACTGCAAATTTATTAATCATGTACTCCGTTCCTCTTTAAAATGTCATAAATTGATTTAGTATAAAAATAGAGAAAATTTTGAAGGCAATTCATCTCATTATAAAATATCACGTATACTTATGTATTCACTCACATTGGGCACATGCATATAATTTCCTAGCTATATAGCTCTCTCTGACAATAATTGGTTTATTTCATCGGAAGGGAGGTATGTTTAGAAGGAAGTTACTTCTCCAGAATTCACTCTGTTCTGAATCCCTGTTTAAAAGCCAGTTCATGCATGTTTAATTCCACAATGATGGTGTTGCCTGGACATTTTTTAGAGTCCAGTTGTGTGTTTTCTTGAAATGACATCACCAGAGCATTGGCTGCCTAGCCAAAATTTGATCACTTTTAATTTAGGACTTGGGTAACTAACATGATAACCAGTACCCAGTATTGTCAGAGCTGGTCTGAGGGGCCTTTGTTATGCAGGACGAGGACCATTTATGACCATGGTTAATTCGCTATGGCCTTGGCTAGGACCAGCCATGTATGCCTTAGATGGTAACTCTTTGGGATTACAGATTACTGCATTTCTGTGGGGTTTTCAGTGGATACTGAGCTTTCTCATCCACATGTGGACTATCTACAAGGGGAATTCTGACATGGGGTATTAATTTCTCATGTATTGAACAAGAGCTAAGAGGTTCCCTACTAACAGACAATCAAAGTTGACTTTACAACTAAGAGGAAAATACAGAAACCAATGCTAAGCTAGTGGATGAAGTTTAGTCACGAAAGTCCACTTTTAATTTTTGTTCATGGGAGCCTTTTAAGTCATGGGCTGAGGTAGGAAGATTGGTGGCCATCACGCCATATCATTTTTTTTCCTTCATTCATTTTGCATTATCTGTAAGATACTTTACCTGGAAATTACATTATATTTTCTTCAATGTAAAAAGCACACACACACACAGTAAAATGATAGAAAGCATGTATAATAGATACTTGATGAGTATGTGTTAGATGAAGCGAGTGTAGGTTTCTAGAATAATTTCTAGAATAACGAGTATGCAAGTCTAGCACAGGTCAAGTCTAGAACCCCGAGGAGGTTGGCTTTTGAAGGCATGGGTCTGCCTTGTGGCTTTTGGGGATGAATCCCAGGGAGACCGAGCTCTACAGAATGAGGACACAGAAATTCCTCTACCTCCCTTGTATGAGTCCTCAAGACAGACTATGTCCGTAGTGTGTGATATGGGAATTCCAGACAGCGGAGGGCAAAGCTCTGCTGAAACTGAGACCACCACCCCTCCAGAAGGCAAAAAAATATATTTTAATTTCTGGATGGATGGACACTTATATACCCACAAACCAGTTCTCAGATGGGCTTGAAGATGTGCCGAGTATCAGAATGACAGAAGACCCAAGAAATGAGGTCTTGATTTTATTCTATCAGAATGAGCACGTCTGTGTCATGAATCCTATATTCTCTTTGAGAAAAACAAGATAAAGAGTCAAAACTCGCAGGAAAGTCTTAGAAGAGGGCAACTCTGTAGAAGTAAGGACATAAATGATCACTGAATTTGTTTATGGAATTAAACAGTGAGTATCTGGGAATGGAAGAAGTTGCAAACAGCTGGGTTTAGGAGAAAAACGAATCATGTTGGGGGGCTGTAAGATGGATGCATGCTTCAGGCAAAAATAGCTCAGGAAGACTGGCCCCCAACTGGTTGCCTCTGCAGAGTAACTAAGAATCGATGCAATGAAGACAGTTTCCACAGCAGGAGAAATGAATCCTCTCACCAGGACAGACAAGCCACAGTTTAAAAGAGAATTCTTTTGCATTCTCACCTTCAACTTGATGTTTGATGGCTAAATTTCTGATTTCAAAATCCCTCGAAATGCTTGCCAGACATGAAGTTTCTCAGGAAATCCCATACTTTAGAAGCAGACATGAAGGAATAAAGCATATTAAAGAAAGACTCATCTCTTTCTGGCTGACCACCACCCGTATCATGGGTTTGGCCCAGTGAGATGTGTCCACCACATGCAGATGGATATACCATCCAGCAGGGCAGAAAAATATTAACTTGGGACAAAAGCTGCTAATACTAGAACCTTGTATCTGGCAATGTGATAGAGTTCTCTTGACTCAGTTCGCTTCACCCATAAAATGGACAAATGGAAGCAGACTCCTTGTAACATCCTCTCCAATTCTGAAATTCCGTGATAATCAAGGGCCACATGAATGTCACATTCACAGTAGGAGCTCAGAAGGGAAGGAAGCCATGGAGGCTGTCCAGTCAAAGATGATTTTCACAGAGTCCGTGGGTTTGCGGGTGGACCTCAAAGCTGTGTAGCATCTCGGTGGACAGAATGGAAATGGGGAAGCCGTTCTGCAGGTGAGAATGTTGGCAGAGACTAGGAAGTGATGCGAGACAGAGCGATTAAAAAGATGCCACTCGGGTTCCCTACAGAAGGGAACGCAATATGGAAATGTCATTTCATACTGATGTTTAAATTATCTCTTGGCTCTGCGGCAGCCACAGTCTGTAGTCCTAACCTGGAGGGAAGTCTGTGGGGGAAGAAAGAACTGGGGAGGACTCCTTATGCAGACAGGGTAGAGAAATGTAGAAGTGGATATAAAAGGTGTATGAGTCCTTTTGGAAAAGAGGAGGGTGTCAGCAACTAGAATTACAACACTTGATGCACAACGGCATGAGCCAAATCCATATTCACGAAGATGTCACTGAAGCAACTGAGAAAGCATCCAGGAAACATTTCTGCTACAGAAACTGCAAGAACAACAGGAAGACAGGCGGCTGAACAAACAGAACGACTGAGAAAATCCATGCAGGAGTCGTAGGGGACTTCTCCCCCCTGGAAGTGCCCTTTTCCTGAGAAAGAATATGCCGACCTCCTGGGGTCCAGCTTAGCTCTGCCAGGTGTGGGACAGTCAGACAGGATCGGGAGGGGAAAGTGATTTTCTGACCTTGCCTATGGAGATAAGGAGCCACGTCTTAGCTACTTACAAATGTTGTTGTATCTCCAACTGCTCCATGTGAAGGATGCTTGGAGGCTCCTTCTTCCGCATGGTTCAGAGTTCTCAACAGAGGTGAAAAACGGAGTTTACATATTACCAGTGCCATCGGTAAGGTCAGGCCTCACAGCCGAGATGGATGTCTCCTCGTCCGTCAGCTGCAGGGTTTCTCCACCTCTGCAGTGCTGACATATGGGGTTCTATACTTCTTTGCTGGGGGCCGTCCTGGGCACATTAGGATGCTGGGCAGCCTCCCTCGTCTCTGCTCACTAGCAGCCACCAGGAACCTTCCCAGTGAGGATGGTGAAAATGTCTCCAGACAAGGTCAAAATCCCCTGAGGGGCTCAATTATGGCTGCCCCACCCCCCTTGGTACTAAAGCACAGCCTAATGCCTTACGCCATGTGAACGGAAGAACAATGAAGCTGTTTTCCTAATGAGGAAAACTCTAAGTTTCTAACGCTAGGCCCCCAGGACTTTACAAACACAGACATCATTTGGAACAAGTCCAGGCATTACATTTTTCTAGGTGGCTTTGATTATGCAAAAAAATCCATACCCCCTCCATCAATTTTGGGGGAAGTAAAAGGACAGAAGGATTAGGGTGGATACAAACAGCTACTTATTTCCCTTACAAAGGACGTTTTAAAAAACAGTGTGAACTCTGAAAGGATTGCTTCCCCCATCCTGGGAGATTTTCACAGAAGATTCCTTTCCTGCATGGCCTCAGGGATTCTGTTTGGGGTGGCACGCATTCACTCCAATCTCTGAGGCCCTTTCTCCATCCCCTGATGCACTGGCCTGGGAATGCTGCCGACAGACCCACAGGGCGGGCACCTCATCCCTTTCTGGCTGGGAGGCAGGTGCACAAAACCCGACTGGCCTACCGGATTGCACCCAGGCTGTGGGAAAGCTCACTGAATAAGCTCATTGAAGTGCAGATATGCAGATGAGGTGGCTCTAAAGCTGGCAGGCCCTTCAAAGGATTCCAGGGAGCATTCCTTTCACCCAAAAGCATGGAGGTAGGAGATGGAAGCCTCAGGATCCTCCTGCTTCACCAGGAGGTCCAGAAAGCCGAGCTCCTGCCTCCCCCGTGACATGTAGCCATTCAGGAGCCATCAGGCAGCAGACAGCCCCACAAATCACACTGCCAAACAGCATCTTTGAAGTCAAGGCCGCTGAGCTGCGAGAATGCCCTTCTGTGTCTGCTCACCAGGACAGGGGCTCAGCAATTACTGTGTTTACCCAAGCCCTGCACAAACCCACTTCACATCCCTGGGGGACAATAAGCAACGATTATGCACTGTCTGCTCTGTGCTCAGTGGTTATGAACGCACTTCTGACGCTGGGGCCAGGGACTTAGGACAGCCGGTGAACAGGTTCACAGGGCTTAGATTTATGCTGTGGGTTGGAATTTCTTTGTGTCTCAGAGGTAATGAGTGGTGTGGCTATTGGGGGTGACACCAAAGCCCTCCATCCTCCAGGCAGTCACGTTTGATAGATTTTGTAAAAGGCAACAGATTTGGGTGCCTCCCACTTCTCCCTGCAGTTCAGCTGGATAGAAATGTCTGACACCCCAAAGCCCGCAGCCTTGCTTCTGGTACCCCTTTAATTGCTAAAGGGCTTAACTGAGGTTGGCAACATTCACACATCGCTGATGGCTGCTTACCCCTCCCACGCTCCGGGGTCACCCCCAGTTCCTTCTGAAACCTCCTCTGTTCCCTCCGGCTTCATGCACTCCAGCCAAGGTGGACCCTTCCACGCAGCGTATTCGCAGCAACAATGTGAGTTCCCAGAGGAGAGAGTGGAAACCTTACATTTGCAGCACACAGCTCTTCTCCTGCCCACTGGTCAAGACCCCCAGGGACCCCACACCATGCCATCAGGATGCCGGGACAGCAGAGGATCTCCAGGGGCAATAGACAGCCAGAGTTATAAGGACCAGCAACCACACAAAGCTCATCCCTGCCCCATCCCCCACAGGTGGGCTCTGGGGCTGAGATCAGTAGCTGTACCCCATGCACCCTGAACCTCCAAACTTGAAAGCCCACGAGTATTGGAAAATTCCTGATGGCCTCTGGAAAAGACTGCCTCTTCCTTCTCCCTGAAAAGCACTTCCTCTGGTCCTTTTGAGATGTGTATTTGTGGGAAACTCCACACAATGTGTTCTGCGGACATTGGAGAGGAGAGAAGAGGTGTTACTTGTACCGGATCCATGGGAAGGCAGATACCACAGCACTGGGCTCTGTCCTCAGACATCCTGCATAAGCGTGTGCCGCGTGTACCCCACACCACAGCAGAGGGAATCTGTCCTCCATCCAGGGCCTCCTCCCGGGAAATCACCTGACCTCGAAAACATCATGCAAAAGGGCAATAGAACAGAAAGCAAGAATTTGAAGCCTGGGAAGCATTTTGCTTTTGCACTTTTATAGCTGTGTGACCAGCACAGAGATAAAGTTTGCTATTTGCAGGTGGTTGTTGAAGAACAAGGCTGGTGAAAGATCAGTCACCACCTGCTGGGTGCATGACCTGTCTCTCCTTTAGACCAGCTCATGGATCAATATCTCCCCAAGACCATTTCCTAAGTGTCAAGTGACCTGTTAATTAATTTCCCTGAACGTATTTTAAAGCTTCAGTACACCCCCTTTGAAGCATCTTTGCACATGGCTGTGCCCTGCAAGACCTCTGCACAGAATGTGTGATGACTGGACGTCCCCACTCTTTCCTAGCAGCCTGTGATCTTGTGAAGTTCGGTCATGACCCCCAGCAAGCTTGGGGTCATTAAATGAGAAGAGCCTTGTCTGTTCACTGGCGCTGGAAAAAGGTTAAATAAGACAAGGTCACTGTAGGAGGGAGAGGTGAGCTGTGGCTTCATCTTTAACCAACATGGCACCCTCCATATCAGAGCTGTTTGCCACCACTGCCTCATTTCTCAGACATTCATTGAATAACGCGGTGGTTTAAGCAAAGCTAAGTGGAGCGAAAAACATGTTCCTTTTGTTACTGCTGAGAACAGCTCCAAGATGACAGAAGGATGACGTCTCAACGGGACAGAAAGGGAGAACTACAACCAAGGTTTGGCTCAGACACCATTTCTACTTTGCAAAGGCATTTCTTGGGAAGAATGAGATGGGCAGGAAATCTAAAGGCTTAACTGTCACCTGCCGAATGTGCCTTTTTGGGGAACTGAAAGGGAACTAGTACATTTATGTTCAATCACAGACCATTATTAGGTCTTTGTCCTCTCTCACAAGAACCATTGTGTGAAATGCAAATCAACCATTATTAAAAACCGGAATTGTTAAAAACACAAGAGGTGTGTCAATACGGGGAGACTCCAAAGTGACCCACATTACATCCCGTGGGAGGTTAAAAGGCCACATGCATTAGGACAGGCACGTGTCAATAGGAGTGTGACACGCACCGCCATGAAAACCACTTAATCCACACACACAGGCTCTTCAAAGCAGCTCACCTTCCTAAAAACAACAGGAACAGAAATACTGGGGGGAAGGAGTACAACAGAATGGTCTAAAGAGAGAGGAGCAGATGCGATCCAGACTGGGCCCTGGAAAGGAGGAAAGAAGAGGAGGAGGAAGGTGGCTATATAGGTTTTCACCAGAATCGGGCATGTTTCAGTGAACCCCAGGGAAGCGGATGTGGCTGCTGAGTCATTATTTTTCCTACCTGTGAACACATTGAAACAGAAGCAAGTCCCTATTTCAGGGAAATGCATGGGGGTAGATGCACTCAACAAAAATGTGAGAATGTTCAGAAACCAGAGTCATAGAATTTCCGCTGTTCCCTTGAGTGGAACAGGTAGTATGGTTCAGGGGTAGACAGGTGCCAAGGATTTGGGAAACGTCCCCTGCCTCAGGCAGTGGGGTTAGATCCATGAGCTAGACTTTGAGGTGAAGCCTGATGGGTGAGCATGGAAGGCTGAGAAGCAGTGAGTGAGGGACGCTCCCAACAGGTGGGGATGCGGGGGCCATGTGGGATGCAAAGCAGAGATGGCCCATTTCTGGGCCTGAGTACATAAGCATGCCTCTGGACCATCCAGCAGACAGGAACATGCTGGGCATAACCACGTCATGACTCTACAACACCACGAATTCAGGCCTCCCTCTCCTCCCTCCGGCTTCCCTCCCCTACAAGGGACACCGTGATCCCATTCACAGGAGACATTTCTCAGGCACTGTAAGAGGTATGCCGAGACCTGGGTGTACAAGGCTCTATTGAAGAGCATGCCAGGTAAACAAAATCAGCAAGTCTCACCCTCTGCCCTTCGCCCTCTGTGCCCTTGAGTTTTGGGTGGCCCTGTCTTACAAAGAATGCCATGTAGATATGCAAAAGATGCCATTTAGGGATACCTATCAGCTGGGAGTAAGATTCATGGGTTCCACCCATTGGCTGTTATCCTTGAATGGAATTTAAAGGTGGGGATGTTCAGTGGTCTTAAACTGTGACCAGAGAATGGGTCTGCTCCCTTAGTCCACAGGTCATGCTGTGGAAGGCATTTTGGGAGGCAGGGGATGTGCGAATGCAGACCCAGTAGGAGTTCACAGGAGGGTAGGTGGTCAGGTGCACACACACAAAGGCCCTCGGAGCCATGGACGCAAACATTCCAATCCTGTATTGGGCTTTCAGATAACAGCCCTGGTGAAGACTCTGATAGATGACTGACCTCTTCTGTTTTGAAGGGGGCAGCTTTCATTTCCAGAAGGGGATCTTTCTGTCATAGGAAGGCAGAACCTTCACCTTTTGTAGGATGGCTGGTAAAACAGAGGGGACGTAACGCAGAGATGTAAAGTGCAGTGACCGAGAGAGAGGTGATGAAATGCAAGGCATCTCTGGGGAGATGACAGGGCGTCCGTTAGACAAAAGTCAGAGATGTGTGACTCTGACAGCCTGAGAAGCAGAGATCTCATGGAGTCACTCACTTCCAGGGCCAGGGTCGGAGAAGTTGGGTGTGCCAGCTCCCACAGTCAAAGAGCAAATCACCTTCCAGCCACACTGATTAATAACTGATTAGTCAGCCCTTCCGCTGCTTATGTGAGGCCCTCCCACATTGGGCCGGGCTATCAGCTTCACTGGGTGAACCAATTCTAAGGCTGATCTCAGCCAGAAACACCCTCACAGAGACACCCAGAAATCCCCAAGTGTGTGAATGTGCCTTTTTTTTTTCTCTCCAGGGTCTATAAAAACATTTGGTAACTTTAAAGAATTTCACTTTTGTTCTATTTCACTATTTAACCAGCTATACCCAGACATCCATCACCCAGTCAAGGTGATGCATGAAACTAGCTGTCACAGTGTCCGGCCCTGCTAAGTGGGTGTGCACCATGCCCTCTGAAAGAAGCTGGGACTCTGCTTCCTTACATACTCTTCGGTGCAAATGCAAGAGCCTTAAAGTGATTTCAGACACCGTCACTTTCTATGAGTCTGGCTTCAAAGCTGTCCTCTTGCATGGTACTTTTAGCCTACGTGTCTAAAGATAAATGAGCTGATGTTTTCATCACCACCACCATTTCTCTCTTGTCCTCTCCTTCACAGAGAACATGTATGGGAACATGGATAGTAACTGACAAAACCAGACTTTGATCCTTCTTCTGCTGACCCCAGTACCTCTTATTACATCATGCTCATTGTATTTAGGGTTTCTGAGAGCCGTAAAATCACATATCTGTGCTTACCGCAGAGTGCCAAGAGAGTTTGTCCTGTATGAGCCATCGTCATAGTAACAATTAACAGTACAAATCAAAATTCTGTGAACATTCCGTAGAGCAGTTCCTTAAAAATGAGTGGATTACAAATGCACATTCACGCTCTTTTCCTGCAGATTTCATTCCACACTGCGTAAATACCACTGTCGAGAAGCTATGGATGTAAATGGCCAAACATGTACTTTCTGTAGAAAATGGATTTCTCGTTAAAATACTCTCATGGTTGTGTAAGCGCCTGCTCTTCCTGGGGGCTAAACTATAGACTGACGAGGTGTTGATCAAGAGACATATGTGAATATTTGAATATTGGAAGCCCTGAAGGGAAGGGAATTCTCCCCGCAGCCACCTGAGGAACACAGAGGAGCTGAAGCGAAGACGAATTAGAAAATGTCCTGCGATTACCCCCCACCCTCTTTAGCAACTTATTGGGCCAATACCTTAATAAGAACTTAATAATTAAGATGATGACTTAAATAGTTTCCTTTACAAGACTAATGCCTGGGTAACTAAACTCCTTTACCAGTAATTATTTAACAGGGAAATTATCACCAGAGCAGAACAAAAGTGAAATTCTTTTAGGTTACCAAATGTTTTTTATAGACCCTAGAGAAAAGGAAAAGGCACATTCACACACTTGAGGATTTCTTTTGTACACATTCAGTGGCATTGGCCATACCGTACAAATGCCGAAAGCCATTTTAAAATGATCTTTGACCCGGGTGCAATACCAATCCCATTCTTTGAGATTCTTTAGAAAATTCTAGGTTGCCCGTTTTGAATTAAATATTTACATATAAAACCAAAATGATAGAGCAGGGTTTTGAAAACTTCCTGAAGGGCCAGAGAGTAAATATTTTAGACTTCCAACTTTATGAAGCAAGAAACAGAGTGGAGATTATGTAGGTATCCATACAACCATTTAAAATTCAGCCATTTAGGAATAGACCCGTCCTTCTTACCTCACCAGCTATTAAAAAAACTAACAAATATCAGCAGCTGGCCAATTCTGGCCCAAGGGTCATAATTTGCTAACCCCTGTTCTAAAGCATCAGCATGGTCTGAATTATCTTCCTGGTAGTGAATTTTATAGTAATCTCATTATTGATAATGACTATCACTGAAACCTGCATATTAAAGCTTATGGAATCTTTAAGTGAGAGTTTATGGGCGCTTATGGAAACAGTCACGCATTTCCTTGTTTGAGTTATACAAGCCTTACTTCCCCCCATCTTCCTGACTGCTATTCACACAGGGGGTTTTGAGGAGGGTACAGTCTGATGGTATCAATCTAATGATATCAACAGAACCATCTTTTGTCTGAGATGTTCATAAAAAGGACGTGATTTGTGAAATCTGGAAATCTGCCTGCACACAAATGATGGCCAAGCCTCCCTGAGCACTATTTTATTGACATTTCCCACAATGAGACAGGATTTAGAGAAAAAAAAATAGGCACTGTGCAATACCACTTAATCCTCAGAAGGATTTTTGAGTATAAAAAATGTGTGGCTAGGTTTCCAGGGTGAACTGCTTGCACCTCTGGCCATCTACAAAGTAGCCTTTTTCAGTGATTGATGAAGAAATCCAGTTTCCATCATACACACTTCTATGTATTTTTGGGAAGTCTGAACCAAAGCAAGCCCAGACTCACCAAGATCACCCTTTGTGTGAGGCAATAGATGCCATCAGATTACGGGCCTGTTTCAAATTTAAAACATAGGTTGGGAGACCCAGGTCATGCTCAGCTTCATGACTGATTGTACAGGGAAAAATAATGAGCATGACACCAGACATCACCTCAACAAAATGCCAGAAGATGGGAAGTTGATATACCTGCAGGCAGATGTGCAACTGACCAGCTTCTTGAAAAACCAGGGGAGCACATTCTAACCACGAATTCCCAAGGTCCAGCCTTCCAGCTTCCTCCCTCATCAACCACTGTCCTGGAGTGATTCACCTGTTTTCCTGCTGTCCACACAGAGGAGTTTGAAATGGAGCTGGAAAAGCTGTAAGATTCCAGAAAGCTACAAACATTTCTCTCATGCCTGTCTTTTTTCCAACACTTACTTGTAGAATTAGCTCAAAAACGACTTGAGCTTATTACCTGGCCGATATAGCTTGGCATACCATGACTACAGATATCCCACAGAAAACATCTTGAAAGGAAATGATAACTATGTGACATGATAGTGGTGCTAACTATGTCTACCATGGCAATTATATTACGATACATGAGTGTATGGAAACAACATGGCACACCTGAAATGGACACTGTGTTATAAGTCGAATACATTTCAAGAAAAGAAACACTCTTAGAATATATCTTCACAATGGCTGTGTTTTCTCTTGTGGCCCATTTAACCTGGAACAGCATAAACGCCAAGGATGATGGACGGCCAAGGGAAATCCCTGTTGCAAGTGACATCATTTCTTCCTGTGGTTCCCTATGTCGTCTTTGTATAATGAAGATGCATTTATTCATTTTAAAATAAAGGGAGTTTAAAACTATTTTTAAATGGGGTAAAATATACATAACCTGAAATTTACCTTCTTCACTATTTTTAAGGGTGCAGCCCAGTGGTATTAAGTCCATTCATGCTGTCGTGCAGCCCTCCCCTCCATCAGTTTTCCAGCACTCTTTCTTTTATTTTTTATTTTTTAATTTTAATAGTTTATTTTGGTATCATTAATCTATAATTACACGTGCAATATTATGGTGATTAAACTACCCCCTTCATCAGGTCCCCCCCACCAACCCCATTACAGTCACTGTCCAGCAGCATACTGAGATGCTATAGAGTCACTACTTGTCTTCTCTGAGTTGTACAGCCCTCCCTGTGCCCCCCCAACATTACATCTGCTAATCGTAATGCCCCTTTTTTCCCCTTGTCCCTCCCTTCCCACCCATCCTCCCCAGTCCCTTTCCCTTTGGTAACTATTAGTCCATTCTTGGGTTCTGTGAGTCTGCTGCTGTTTAGTTCCTTCAGTTTTTTCTTAGTTCTTATACTCCACATATGAGTGAGATCATTTGGTACTTGTCTTTTTTGGCTTGGCTTATTTCACTGAGCATAATACCCTCTAGCTCCATCCATGTTGTTGCAAATGGTAGGATTTGTTTTCTTCTTAAGGGTGTATAATATTCCATTGTGTATATGTACCACATCTTCTTTATCCATTCATGTACTGATGGACACTTAGGTTGTTTCCATTTCTTGGCTATTGTAAATAGTCCAGCACTCTTTTTATCATGCAAAACGGACATTTTCCCCTTTCCCTCCCCCTCACCCAGCCGCTGGCATCCCGCGTTCTCCTTTGTAAATGGCTTATGACACACCTGCCAAATGTCCTCAAGGTTCACTAAGGAGAGTTTTTCAAGTTCATCTCACAAGACATAGGACTGTAGAATACAATAACCCCAACTTGGGAACAACCTTCAGTAGAATTTATTCTTCTAGGAGGCAGTGATTGGTTCCTAGCTGTGGAAAAATGAGCAATGTAATAGCAAGCAGGGATCCCTCCTTCAAACGATGTCCACTTCTTGTGAAAACATGAGGGCCATTGTCATTGTTTAGTCTGAGGATTTCATTAGGACCTTAGTACTGAAAGGGAATATCTTCCAATTAAAAAACTAGGGCACAGGGTAATCACAAATAAAAGTGATTTAAATGTACATGGAAACATAATCCTGCTATATCTGCACAACGTGATGGTGGCGATTTGGGTGGTAATGGGCCAATGGTTTCCAGTAATAGCCAAATGTGCCCAATTCCAGAAAACAACATAAGATGCTTTTAATACCGGCTATCTTTGTAAGTGGCCGTCCTGTTTTCGTCAGGCTACTTAAGACATATCTGGAACTGCCAGCGTTTAACGGCATTGTGAGGAAGTATTGTTCCTGTGTGCTTGCACATCTCCTTGGCTCATGGTTTCTTGCCGATTATTGATGTTAAAAAAGCAAGGATCAGTGTTGCACCTGGGGTGTCAGGACAGTATTATTTGCTAAGGATAATGCATCCTATGGCTGTGCTCCTAGAGGAGTTGTGTTCCTTCATCCTTTGTGCATAACGGTAAACCCCCACGGCAGCATAAAGGGACAGGTGTGTGGCCAACCCTGACACCTTAATCTTAGAGCTGCTCCAATTCCATGACCTCAGATTAGACATGTGGCATTTCCACATGGGAAAGGACGTACGAGGATGGGTCATGAGTCTTCAGATGAAATTATAGTTGAAACTTTTATCTGCTAAACAAACAACAAAACACAGAAAGCAAACAATCCATAAACAACCAGAAAGCCCTTCAGCCCCTCACAGCTTCCCTCCTTCCCCTCCTGGCAGGCTCAGCACAGTGCTTGGGGGTCCTTAGAGTTTCAAAACTACTGGGTTGGGGGGTAACACACAAAAAGAACCAATTATTTTTAAACAATGTAAATTGATTTGAACACAGATGATGACTGTTCCTAAAAATAAAAGATATCATCAACAAAAAGAAAAACCAAGAATGTGTGAGGGCTGTTTGGAACACATTTTACCCCACGTGTTTATGATTAGTAACAAGAATATAAGAATGTAAACATTCATATATATAAGAATGTAAGTGAATATCTTTGTATATAAGACTACGTGAGTACATACACAGATTTCAAAATCAGTAAGAAAAGGGGTAAAAACTCCATACAAATAGGCAAGTGATTTAAATGTAATTTAAGTGATTCTTTTTTCTTTTAAGAAAAAAACCTGAATGGCCAGTAGCACATTGTTGTCTCTTACTCACAGACAAGGAAATTTCAAGTTAAAACATGAATAACACTTGCATCAGTTGGACAAAAAATGAAGTCACTGTCAAGTGAGGAAGAAAACATGAAATGAGAAAGAGGGGTCCCTATTCTGGGAGAGGGAGTGTGTACTGAGGCACCCACTTTGGGAAGCTTTCTCTAAACATCCAAAACATCAGCCTTCCAGACACTGGTGTGCTCCACAAAAGGTACTGTGCGGAGTCACAGTATATGAGACTGTTTACAATAACTTGCTCATAATAATGAAAACTTGGGAACTACCCACATGGGAATAATCAAGTATTAAAAAATGAGTCGATTGTAGTTACAGGTAGTTACTCAGTGAGTCTCGAATTTAATTATGAAATGAAAGATGACCTTCAGATGACACTATTTTCTTGTTTGGAAAGTGGTTAGAGAGGTGATAGACATGGATAGATAGATAGATGATAGATAAATAGGTAGATGCAGATAATGATAGCTGGCTTCTAGCTAGGATAGATGAATGTGTAGGTTAGATAGATTGATGATAGATGACAG